>LPNX010534527.1:0-111215 GCA_001517045.1 Pseudotsuga menziesii | reverse complement strand
ACGTTGCAAGTGTCTATGCAGGGGAAGATAGTCAAGAACTTAAAGGGCCTGCCATTGTGGCTGAATTGAGGGATCTCTTAAACTTGTTGTCAATATGTATACATTTTTTTAAGAAGCCATTTCCTTTATTTTTGGAGGCAACTGGCTACTCTAAAGAACAAGTTCTTCTTCAAGAGCCTAAGGCTGGGGTAAAATGCTTGAACTATAAATTTACTAAAAAATTACTTACATTGGTATGCATCAAGTGTTGAGGTGTTATATAATATATTCCATTGCCTTTTAGGAAGATCACTGCATAGTCTTTCTTGTAATACTATGTTGAAGATGATATAGGAATGGATTGGATACACAGACATTTTCTTTTAAGTACAGACCTGGAAGTTTACCAAAGCTTCATGAGATGCCAGAAAAAGTATTATTACTGGTTTGATTATTGTGTTCTTGTTGTTTGTGATATGCAGCTTTTGAAGCCTGCTTTTACAATTCTAGTTGATGATAAATCACATTCTTTCCTTCTACTGATTAGAGGGACGCATAGCATTAAAGATACTTTGACAGCAGTTACTGGGGCTGTTGTACCATTTCATCACTACAGGCATATATCATCACCGATCAGCAGTATAAGAGACATATAAATCCATGTACATGAATATATATGCATGTACATGAATATATATGTTTTTTTACAAAATATGAATATGGTTGTTGGATGTAATTTTTTTATGCAAATATCACTTGAAAAACTGATTTTGATTTTAAGGTGGCCAATCCAAAATCCCCCATGTGAGCTTCAAAATTCTCATCAAGTAGAATATTATTTGATTTTATATCTCTGTGAACAATATGTGTCTTGCAATCATTGTGTAAGTAAGAGAGGCCCTCTGCTGCCCCAAGAGCGATTTTATAGCGAGTGTCCCAGTCTAGTATACAAGAGTTCCCATGAAGAATTTCACCCAAGCTACCATTTGGCATATACTCATACAAAAGAAGATTTGATTCCTGATGATAGCATAAACCATACAGCTTCACAATATTACGATGCCTGATCTTACCAAGAGTTGATATCTTAGCATTGAAACTATTTTCCATGTTGGATCCTTCACGATTAGAAGCTAACTTCTTGACAGCGATAAATTCCCCAGAAGGCATAGTTTCTTTATAAACAGTGCCACACGCTCCTCTTCCAATCACAACACTTTCATAGCTTTCTATTGTGTTGTCTGAATCTTATGTTACTATGTTTCTTTGTACTCAATAATTCTAAATCATGGGCTAGAATCAAACTATTGAAAATCAACTTCACAGTTAAGTCAAATACTGATACCAACTTGTACATATGCGTTAATAGTTTCTTTTGTAGCAGCATATTCAGCTGTGGGGAATTACTTACATATGTATCCATGAGCTTCTACATGTAATGATGAGGTAAACTGAAATAACACAAATCTTTGAGCTATAGCAAAGATTCTCTTCTTGACACATTGTTCACATTACGGAAGTTGATGGCTACATGCCTGTCTTAGCAATCTAAATGTGTTTCCCAACACACTTTTAAGCAACATTTTGAACAGAAAATGTGGACAATCTCCTCCTATAGTAAGAAAAAAAATAATAAGCAAAATAGTCTATATATCTTATTGTTCTTCTTGATCTAATCTAAACTCTGGAATTGACAATTGCAATTTCAGCATCTTTGTGGCGAAAAATCTTGGGTTTTTGTGGAGACTTCCATGTGGCACCATACAAATCCTGTAGCTAGTTTAAGTGTTGCCTTTCAAAGTTGATTTGTCTTCTATAGTCAGTTGGCATGTTGTAAGTGACTAGATAAAATACCATAGATATCACATGTGCATTTAATACTGACATTTTGTTGCAGACTATTTGGTGTATTGTATCAAGGCAGTGAGATTTTTGCTCTTTGTTATCATGCAAACGTCTCTTTGCTCAACCATAGCAAAGAGACGTTGTATATTTTGGGCATTTGTTGATCTAACTTCATTTTATTTATTCAAGTCTAAAGTGTCTTTCTAGAACATGTTTTAAGTCATTCTTAAATGTTGGTATACCCTATCATAACGACCAGTGAATGTTTTTTATCTTTTTAAAAAATACATCTTATATTCACAGAAAAGTACTTACAAATAGGAATGCAGAAAATGTAAAGGCATATACATTGAGTTTCATAACCTTTTAATGAGAATAACTAAAGAAGAAATAAAATCAGAGTACTTAGTGAGATCCAAAGCTGGGTTAAGGCTGCCTATATACTGCTCCTATCCATCCTTCCACTAAGAGAATAAACTGAGGAACAACTAGATCCTAATTTGCAAATATTTTTTTTTTTAAAAAAAATCACAGTCGTCGCTTAAGCGACGCTTAGCATCTGTCGCTTATCCGACGCCTTTTCTGGATTTTCGTCGCTTATCCGACGCCTTGTTTCTATTTCTGTCGCTTTTCCGATGGTTTTAGGTGTCTCTTTTTCGACGCCTTGTTTGGATTGCCGTCGGTTTTTCGACGCCTTGTTTGGATTGCCGTCGCTTAAGCGACGGTTATGAAGGCTATTTTTTTAAAAAAAATTTCCTACCGTCGAAAATATTCTGTCGCTTAAGCGACACTTTACATTTAAGCGATGGTTACATAGGTGTCGCTTAAGCGATGGTTATTTAAGTGTCGGATAACCAACGACAAAGTTCCGACGCTTAACAAAAAATCCAAGTGTCGTACATGCGACAGGGAAGTGTCGAAAATCCGACATGACGGCCGTCGGATTTTTGGTCAAAATGTAGTAGTGTAGGTACATCTGGTATGTGATGGAAAGTGAAATTTATCATTCATTTATATGAGGAAAATAAGGAAGATGAGTTGTTTCAAAAAACAAGGCAGGTTACCTTAAAACTAGCTTTAGTTTTTTCCTTAAAATTGCATAGAAGTTGGAAACTCTAGATAAGGAAGGATTGCACACTTACTAAACTGGGAAATCTATTAGTTGGTAGAATATTATCCTAAATATTTCCAAAGCACTCTAGGAGGCAATTTTGGCAAGTTTGACCACAGAAATGGAATTGGGTGCAAACTAGCTAGTGTAGGACCTCGAAAATTAATAAAAAAGATTAATTATTTTGTCCTAAGTATTGGAATGGTTTTTTATTATTCAACAAGATTCAGTTTACCATGCTTTCATTCTTTCAATTTCTACAAGAACTCATCCAAATCATATGTTTTTATAAGTTATGTTTCATTTGTTTGCATATTGTTTCTCTTATGCCATTAATAAAATACAAACTCTGTTATACTTAGATCTGAATTGTTTAAACAGTATAGATTTATATCAACCTTCCACAAATTCTCATATAACAGTGCTTAATGCTTGGACACTTGCTCCTAATATTTGGGGCTGATTTTACCACTCATGGTTTGCTTTTCAAGGCTGCAACATATCAGTTTCTTGAGTGTTCCACACATGGTGCAAATCCTCAAGAACTTTTGCTCTCTCTTCAGATGATTTCAGCTACTCTACATGGGTCCAGTTTTCATCGTGCAGCTGCTTATATTTCTGATTCAGTTGAGTGCATTGTTCTTCTTCCAAAGTGGAAGATTCCTCCTGACATATTGATTTAGTTTGGATTCAGAGGTTCACATGCACAGTCTCAGGATGCTGCTGCATAAAAGAACCAGTTCTTGATTTACTGCTTAGTTTGAGGGGGGGTATTTTTCCCATGAGGTTTTCCCCATTTCCTTGGTTATATTAAGTAGTTACTTTATTGTACAGGGTGACCTATGGCCTTTTTTTCTAGGGCCCTAGCATTTTTATGCATCTATGTTGTCTAACTCTTCCTGAGTATAGCTTAAGGGGGGTGTTGGAGACATTTACCACCATACACACTCTTTTTGGTCAAATTGGCCTAGTTAAACCACTATCCTAAGTATAATTGACATTAATTGACATCAGTGGAGCATTAATTGCCATCATCCAGTCACACCCACGCCTACCTACAGTCAAGGAGACTAACTGGAGCACTCTGGGGGTGATCTGAGTGATATTAATGCACCTAATTAGTAACTGGTGGTTACAATCAGTTCAACCAGTCAGTTAAGGTGCCTCCTCTCATTAAATATATTATTTAATGATTATTTAATATTATTTAATATTATTTAATTATCTGGAGTCAACAGGGCGCCTCCACCAACTTCTGATGATTAGTTCAGCTTCAGTTAACCTCATCGGGGTTCATTATAGTGATGGAGCACTAGCACTTGATGATTGGCTTGCTATGACATGTGTTTTATCTCCTTCAGTTGAGATTCAGTCATTTATTGCACTCCAACTTCAGTTAGGGTTTGGTGAGTCAATTAGGGTTTTGGTCAAGTGGTTAACTGAGTGTGATTGAATGGCTAAGAGTCGGTTAAGCTAGACTCACTCATTGAATTCGAATTGCCTCCTTAGGTATTCGAATTCCTCATGGATTCAAGCTATTGCTTGACATTGGTATTGTAACCCTTCATTGTTTATTAAATATACAGAAAGGAAACCAATTCCGGTTCCGATTAACACCATTTCATGAGTATTTGTTGATTATTCTTTCATGAGATTGATTCTTAGTTCCTAGATCATGTGCAAGAATTAATATGCAAACTAGCTAGTGTAGGACCTCAGAAATTAATAAAAAAGATTAATTATCTTGTCCTAAGTATTGGAATGGCTGTTTATTATTCAACAAGATTCAGTTTGTCATGCCTTTATTCTTTCAATTTCTACAAGAACTCATCCAAATCTTATGTTTGTATAAGTTATGTTTCATTTGTTTGCATATTGTTTCTCTTATGCCATTAATAAAATACAAACTCCGTTATACTTAGATCTGAATTGTTTAAATGATATAGATTTATATCAACCTTCCAAAAATTCTCATATAACAGTGCTTAATGAACAAAGAATTGTTTCTATTATCATTATATTATTCCCGTTTCACTTTCAATTTCCAATTTTGAAAGTAAACTCAAAACATAATACAGTATTCCATTTACTAAAAAAAGAGAACGCATAAGTCATTTGATCTTTCCATTCATCTCCATGAAGATCATTAGTTGTCACTTACATAGTAGTTTAGAAATCTATTATCTTTTTTATTGCAGAGTTCATCATTACATAGTGTTGCATGCATTTGAAGAACAAAGTGTTTTAATCAAATGCATTTGAAAAGACCTTGAATTTAGGAGTTAAAATTTATTTATTGATCCTAGTATGCAACTTGTGTGTTTTTTCAGTAGTTGTCGACTTTATGATAGATTTTTCTTTTCAAGTTAGATTCATTTCCTTGAAATGTGCATTTCATATTTGATTATTATACAATTTGATCCTGAACTAATGAACTTGACAAGATCATAGCACTATGTTACTAAGTAGGCCATTGTCTATGTGATATCCGATAGTGCTTGTACCTGGTCGAGACCAATTACCACAAGGTATTTGGGTTTATTAGTCCAATAGGACTGGATTACTACTTTCCAAAGCCATAATATCTCCCACTTGATCCAAAAAAATCTATGTCAATAAGTAGTACGCAAGCAACAATATTATCCGTGCCTGAACAATGGCCAAGGATCACTTGGATGGAATTCATCTTAGACTTTGATTTTCATTAAATCATGTTGTGTGAATGAATTTCCTTTCTCAATAATCAGGTTTTTATTTAATCTTAGTTAGAAGGTACAATCGACTTCTTGGTAAACTAGTTGTACATAGATAGTGTCCATCCATCACGAGTTTACGTCCCAGGTTGAAAATTTAATATTGGGAAATAATTAAACATATAATTTCACTAACATTTTTTGCATTGTTTTTGGGGATGGTATGGAAAGAGTTAGAATATAGATTTTTTTGTGTATTTACTATTTTTATAGGGAGGAGGAGAGAATATTAAGACGAGAGGAAAGAACATGTGCTACCACCATTGGTTGAAGAAGTTTAGTATTCCTACTCTGTCACCATTGGTAAAGATATTCTAATTCTTTGTCGTGCTTGTAGGTTTAGCAATAGATTGAATTTCAATTTTAAAATTTTCATTTCTTTAGTATTAGAAATGTGGATCTTTTTTCCACTTTCTCACAAAAGTAGGAAGTCTTGTTGTTGTTTATTTATTATCCAATAACCCTATTGTCACATGGCCTAATAGTTTTATTATTTATTCCAATGTTAAGAAGCATCTGATCATGGAAATAGTCTACTCTTAAAACCATTAATTATAATGCATCCTTGTTATAACCTTCCTATTTAACCACAACTACTAAGTTTGTTAAATGATGCACCTTTTAAAAGATATTCTTCTGCGTTGACAAATGATGAAATAAGAAACATGTAGAATTTGTGTGTTCTTTAGTTGTCAAGAACACATATGAATTTGTTCCTTTGAGTTATTACCTCTTATTAATGGAGTTTTAACTACATTGCATTGCACCAACATTAAGGTAGAAAACTTATCCATGTTGTTGTTGGTCACCTAAGTCGATGGTAAACTCCTAGAATTACTTGGGTTCCCTACAATAGCTATGTATTTAGTATTTATGCTTCAAATATATTGTAGTTATAAATATTTGGAGCCTTGTCCTTTTCTTGTAATGTTTCAAGTTATTTTGCATAAACATGAATTTAATTTAGTAGCGGGATTTTAAATGGAGACAAACGCCAATTTTGCAATGGAACTAGTTGTTTTTTAGAAAAAAACATTGCAAAATCAATTCTCCAATAAAACTCAAGGAATTTTAGTGTTTACCCCTATAAGATTCTGAAGTCTGCAGGAATACTAAAGTTTTCCTAAATAATTTACATTGAGTTTTCACTAATTGAATGTCATGATGAATAATAATATGAATAGGGTGATTGTCAAGCATAATATGTTATGTGATTTTTTCCAAAGAATATCAAAGAATAAAAAGACATTGGAAAGGAAAAATAAGTATTGGAGAGTTAAGTATATAAAAGAAAAGAAAAAGACTGAATCCACCCATGACATGATAGGAATTATTGCAGATCTTGGAACTCAGGTTTTACAGGACACCTTGCAAACTCCATCATCTCAGGATTTATCACCTAACTACTATAGTAGGTTGTTGGTACAAGGAGGAGCATAATGTGTATCTATAGTTAGCGCTAGGGATTATCTTTTGCAACATTGGTTTCAATAGTTATCAAGATATGTTGTAGAATATTTGCAACAAACCTAATTTCATTTTGCAGTATTGGTTAGTCAACCTTAATTAGTGATATAGTTTGGGTATACTATCACTTTTTGTTTCATATTCCAATGTAATAGTTTTACAAGTTTCAAATATTTGCCCAATTCAAGTCTATGTGTCATGATTATGTCATATCCATGTATATTTGACCTAAGACTTAAATTAGAAAGTTTATCCTTTTGAAGTGAATATGAGATCCAATTTTTTGGCTAATGTATCTTTTAAAAGGGATGGTTTATGTAAAGAAAGGGGTTGTTATTAGAACAAAAATTAGTATTACTTCACTAATTTTTTATCCTACATAATTTTCTTGTCGAAACCAAAATTAAATTGTCTTCATTGATAAATGCTCTTGTGGTATGGTTTTAATCTTCATTTCTTTCAGTAGCAATCTATATTGAATGCAATGTGGTGTTTCATATCTTTAAAATGTTTCATTATCTGTAGAACAAATAGCAAGGTAGAGCTATGCATTTCCTGTTTTACAAATGAAATGACATGGTTGTCTTGTTTATTGCTTCTAACCACTGGGTTGTCTTCAATATTTCACTTGTAAATGAAATATTGTTGTTTGTGATTTTTTTGTCTACTATTGCACCCATCATTTTTCACTCCTAGTGATTTGACATAACCATTTGGAGCATGCCTATGAAGTTACAATCTTCCAATTCAAAAACCTTTTGAAATGCTTGTTTGATAATAAGCCTTAGGTCAAATAGAATTTGTACATCAACATAAAATCAATATTTAAACCATTTATTCTCCAAGTTCCCTATCTTTTCCCTTTATATGTCAAGGTGCATACTTTAGGGATTGAAATGAGTTTATTCATTTTTGTGCATGTCACCATTGAAAAATTTAGTGGTGTAACACCCTCTTTTTACCTTGACTTTGGAGATCATTATGACTAGACTTTGAGGGAGTTCTATGAAGAATGACCCAACTATTTATTAATTTGGTATTTAAAACTTTATATAGACATGTTATTGATGCACATATTCAGGATGCTGCTGCACAGAAGAACCAGAATACTGCATTACTGTTGCATACTGTTGCAAATTGCAGCAATAGATTTTGCAAGTTTTTAACTTCTATTTCCTGATTTCTGCTTATCTTGAGGGGGGGTTTTCCCATGAGGTTTTCCCTATTTCCTCAGTTGTATTAAGTAGAATTATTTATTTTAGATTGTATTTGGGTGACCTATGGTCTTGTTACCAGGGCCCACATTTGTCCAAGTTAGGATTTAGGGGGGTGTTAGGATTATTAATACTCCCTTAACCATATTGTTTATTAGATTATTTAGCCTAACTTAGGAACATTAATTAATTAATTGGGTCCACTTGTCCTAATAGTGCCACATGTACCAGTCACCAGAGTGTGGGGAACACTGCTAGAGGTTAACTTCCACTTACTGCATGTGCATGCATTAGTTTGGGTGCCTCCTAGACCAATCCATACATTTTAGGAGCCACTGGGAGTCCTGGCACCAACCTACATCAGTTAGTTAGAGTTAGTGCTAATTATCCCCCAGTTACTTTCAGTTAGTTCACAATTAAGTTAGCTAGTGCTAGTTATGCATGTCTAATGCATGGCTGCATGTGGAGTAGGTGCCTTTTCCCACCTACCACACTTAGTTGCACTGAGTTAACTAGCTATCACTAATTGATTGAGTTGTTGGACATCTGGGAGTTGATCTATTGGAATCCAATATTGATTGAGACACCATGAGTTAGATGGTTAGTTAGATACAGTCAGATCCACGGATAGATTTGAATTACTACCTAATGCATTCAAATTATTTTCCTATGTAAACTATTGTAACACTGGATTTAATTATTTTGAATGATACTATAAATTCCTGAGCAATACTCATATGTTTCCTATGTGGTTTGTTTTGTTTAGTTTGTATCTTCATTCTCCATTTAATGCAAACATTTTTATAACTATCTGCTTGAATATCTAAATGGCATTCAAATTCTAAGAATTTTGAATTTTTCTTCTTATCTTGACGAAAATAGGTTGCAATCACCAGATACATGCATTATTTCAGAGCAGACCATGAGTGAAAAGCAGTTTGGTCAGAAAACGAAAAGCATGGAAACAAAAATTAGAGGTTCTTGATTAGTGCCTAAAAGTGAGTTCCTAGATCGTAAAAAATGGTAGAAAAACAGTGAGAGATAAATTTTTCAGCAATTTTGAATCTTTTTGATAGGTAATAACTCCCGATTCAATTCTATTCATGGCTAATGCATTCATTTATACATTACATGTGGTGGTTGAGCTTCATCAACCTTTTCACCTTCCTATGTAACTGTCCAGCTTCCTATTCTTTATTTATTTACAATATATAATCCCGTTGGATTATATTCTAACAATCCCCCTCTTAATCCAAAGGGGTGTTCGTAAGTCCGAGCATGTTTCTAAATCTTTCAAACTTTTCTCGTCCAAGCGCTTTGGTGAAGATGTCTGCAATTTGATCATTTGTGGAACAATGTCGAAGATGGACTGTCTTGGCCTCTACATGATGTCGAATCAAATGATACTTTGTGTTGATGTGTTTGGTTCGATCATGGAATCTAGGATTCTTAGCCAGCCTAATTGCAGAAGTATTGTCGATCAATAATGGTGTGGAGTCCTCTTGTTTTTCTTGCAAATCTTCCAGTATCTTCTTGAGCCATACTATTTCTTTCGTTGCTTCAGCTACAACCACATATTCTGCTTCTATTGTTGAATCTTCCGGAACTGACTGTTTGCATGATCTCCATGAGACAGCTGTTGATCCAAGACTCATAGTGTATCCAGAAGTTGATACTCCTGTCTCCTTATCGCCATCAAAATCTGAGTCTGAGTACCCAATAAGTTTGAAGTCATCCACTTTAGAGTACTTGAGTCCAACTTCTTGAGTCCCCTTCAAGTATCTTAGAACTCTTTTTGCAGCTGACCAATGTCCTTCACAAGGTTTATGCATGAACCTTGAAAGTATGCCAACAACATAAGAAATATCTGGTCTAGTTGTTGTAAGGTATATAAGGCTTCCTACAAGTTGTCGATACTTGGTCGCATCCTCAAATTCTTTTCCTTCGCTTGATGTGAGCTTCATTTTCTGTTCCATTGGAGTAGATATAGGGTTGCATTCTGTCATGCAAAATTTGTTTAGTAGTTCTCCAACATATTTTTTCTGAGATAGGAATATGTACTTAGGATGTTGAGTGACTTCAATTCCTAAGTAATAGTGGAGATGTCCCATATCTGTCATTTCAAAGATCTTTTTCAAATCTTTCTTTATGGACGCTATATAGCTCTCATTGTTCCCTGTCATCAAAAGATCATCTACGTACACCACAAGATACACAACACATCTTCCAACTTTCTTTATAAACAGTGTTGCATCATCAAGATCAAAATGTTCAAAATTTAACTTCAAAAGATGCTCGGTTAACTTTTCATACCATGCGCGAGGCGCTTGTTTTAGGCCATACAAGGATTTGACAAGCTTGCATACCTTTTGTTATTTTCCTTTCACAACAAATCCTTCTGGCTGAGACATGAAGACATTCTCTTTCAAGTCTCCATTCAAGAAAGTAGTCTTCACATCCATTTGATGAACTTTCCACCCTTTCTGAGCAGCTAAAGAGAGTAAGGTTCGGATGGTAGCCCATTTTGCTGTAGGATAAAAAGTTTCTTCATAGTCAATTCCTTCTTTCTGTGCATATCCTTTTGCTACAAGCCTCACTTTGTGCTTGTCAAGTGAGCCATCTGATCTGTATTTGTTCTTGTACACCCACTTGCAGCCAATTGGTTTGGTTCCAACTGGAGGATCAACCAGCTTCCAAGTTCCATTCTTCATGAGTGCATCACACTCATTCTACATAGCTTCTTTCCACTCAACCCGAGTAGAAGCTTCTTCAAAGGAAGTTGGTTCAAAGTTAGCAGATAAATTAAATTCACAATCAAATGATACATCCATGTCATCACCTGAATTATCTGCTTCTCCTCCATGTCTTTTTGAACTTCTCGTTCCCGTCTTTCCAACTTCATCCTGATGGAAACTTTCAAGTGTCTTTGTGGCCCATTTAGGAATCTTCAGTGATGGTCCTGGTTGATCAACTGGTGGTGCTTCATCATTGATTGAGAGTCTTTCAATTCTCTCAATCACATCATCCAGTTGAATCTATTGATCAGGTGAAGTAGCAGGAACTTCTTCATGCGGGGGAGTTGGTGCTTCATATGGAAATTCCAAAGGTTGTTCCAGAATAGGAATCCCCCCTTCAAGGTTTGGAATTTCATATTCATTTTCAGAATATGTCTTTGGATGAGGATAATTTTCCAAATGATCAAGCTGTCTCTCAATGGACTGGTCATTTTTATTAGTTTCAATAAAAATGACATCTCTGGAAATAACAAACTTCTTGTTTACCTCATCATACAGATGGTATGCCTTGGAGTATTATTCGTACCCCAGGAAAATGCTTTTTCTGCTTCGAGCACCAAGCTTGTTTCTTCTCTCCTTTGGAATCAAGGCATAACATGTGGAACCAAAAACTCTGAGATGCCTGATTGAAGGGAGATGGCCAAACCACATTTCATGTGGAGTATTGTTATCAAGAGCATTTGAGGGACTTCTGTTTCTCAAATAGGCTGCACATTTTACTACATCACCCCAAAACATTAGTTTTACATTCTTGAAAAACATCATTGAGCGAACCATATTCATTATGGTTCTATTCATTCTTTCTGCTACACCGTTTTGTTGAGGATTATAGGGAACTGTAGTCTGATGTGCAATTCCATGTTGGTGAAGATAATCTTCAAAAGCATTTGAAGTGTATTCTTTCCCATTATCAGTACGAAGTGTACCAATTTTTTATTGTGCTTTTTTTTCTATCAATGCATGAAAGTCTTTGAATGTTTGAAATGCTTCTGATTTTGTCTCTAAATAGTAAATCCAGCACATTCTTGAGTAGTCATCAACAAATGTTATAAAATACTTATTCCCATTTGTTGAAGGAGTTGGCATTGGGCCACATAAATCAGAATGTACTAATTCTAATTTCCTACTTGCTCTGAAATTAGATTCATGGAATGGCAGCTTACTATGTTTCCCTAGTATACATGCATCACATTTGTTCTTCTCTTTGGGAATGGTGGGCAAACCAAATACACCATTCTTTCTCAACAAACGAAGACTGTTATAATTTAGATGACCAAATCTTGCATGCCACAATGAACTAGATGACAAATTACCATCTCCATGCTGAGAGAGGTAGGCATAGTTCTGAACTCTTGCAGATGAACCCTTTAGCTTCAGTAGCTTCCCATATTCATATCCAGTCATGATGACTTGGTTGTCAGAGGACTTTCTTATTTCTACGATTCCATCAAACATGTGGATGGAATGGCCTCGCTATCAAATCTCCACCAAGTACAACAAGCTTCTCTGCAACTCTGGAAGATAAAGAACATTCTTCAACAAGAAATCAGGGAATCCAGGCATCTTCAGTCGAATGGTTCCCATTCCCTTTGGTTTAAGACTTGACTTATCTGCAAAGTAAACTATGCCATCTATTGTTTCATTTAGTTCTTCAAAACAGTCTTTTCTAAATGTCATGTGTGATGTTGCACCAGTATCAAGCAGCCAACAATCTTTGTAAGATGAAAGTGAAGTCATTTCATTAATTCCAAGATTACAATGTGCAACAATACAATGAGCAGAATCAGAAGATTTACTAGCATCTTGATTTTTATTATCATCTTTCTTCTAGTTATGCTTGTCTTTGATGGAGTCCCACGAAGCCCAACACTGATCTGATGTGTGCCCAGTATTTCCACAACGCTTGCACTGTAAATCTGATCTTTTGCTGAAGTCGTTTCTGCCTCCTCTACCTCTGAAGTTTCTTCCTTTGCCTCTCTTGCTGCTTTCTCCTTTGGAATGATCTTTTCCAGAGAGAGTGGCACCAACTATTGATGACAAAGATTGCATCTTTTACAGCTTTTAGTGTAATTTACAAGAATGAACTTAATATGACAAAGATATATAGAAAAAAAATAACCTTGCAGGTCTGCAGTCTCTACCAAGGTGAATACAATGCAAGTTTACAGGCTTCTTCAATACAATTGTTTCACAAAGACTTTATTCTTCAAGGCAGGTCGCAACTCCAGCAGCTTGATGCAGTACTTCTAGTTGCAGCAGCAGAATAATTGCACAATGGCAATATTCCCAATTGCATGAGCAGTCTCAATGCAATTAACACCAACAAAACAACAAGATTCTTCAAAATAGTCACAACTCTTCAACGCAATATATATGTATGATCAGTCTTCAACACAATATATATGTATGATTAGCCTTCAACACAATATATATATCAGTCTTCAACATAATATATATCAGCCTTCGACATATACCAGTATGATATATCAGTCACATTATATTTTTCAACCAACAAAAGGTTTACCTCCGTTCATACTCCTTCAACGCAATATGAAAGCATCGATTCTCCTTCACGCAAGGCGTGGTCAAGCACATAGTAGCTCATTGATAGTTGGTACGTGGAGATTATCAAGAATTGGTGGTATTTAGTGGGAGATCTAACCGGTTATAAAAGTAAATAATGCAGTGACGACTGACCCCACTGCCATCAGATACACACAACGGATTTAGTTATCCACAGAACTGTATGTAAACGCAGCGATATTGTCTTTTGACATTATTCAACCAGACAAAGCTAAACTACCAATAAACTTAACAACACAGCATTCACATCAATACACGGGTTCCCTCGGAAACCCAGTCTGAGAAAACCACTATCTCGATCGATTGTTCTCTTTATTATTCAACCCCCTAAAAGTTGATAAGCTCGTCATGCTACCACGCCAAAGGACATGTCAGGATGGCAGCGTTTGCTTGCCAATTCGATCTATAGGTAAATAGAGGTCTGATAACGCAGTTGTCACATTAAAGTTCCCGCATAAAACTAGGGCAAAATTAGGGTTTATGCGTTTACCTCCACGCTGGTCTTCACGCAGTTGGAGAGAACAGTCTTCACGCAGTAGCTCCACGCTCAATTAGAAGAGCCCACGCTCTGCAAATAGAGTTCACGTAGCTAGCAATTCGATGGCACACCATGTAGCATCAAAAGAGTTTTCAGTCATAGCTTTAAGAACAAATGGAGGTCGATATAGTAGCTCCAATCGTAGCTCATATATGGTGGAGGTAGCTCACAAAACAAATTATTGTTACGGCTTCAATTATTGTGAAATGCACAGACTACTCTTTCAATCCCACAAAGAAGATATAGGGAGTCTCTTCACGCAGCATCCATAATCAACCAGTGCATATAAATTCAACACATATATACTCCACGTACAATTCTCAGTCACTGGTAACTCCAAAATAGCAGCATATATCATACACAACAGTCATCAAATATACAGCAAAGAAATTGCAGCATTAGAATTGATGATTTCAAATCGCAGGACTTCGTATTCACGGGTCTCCAAATGTTGCTCCATGCAACTATGCATTCATACAACTTTAGTGCTTTATCTCTATGTATTCATGGGTCATCTGTTTACCTTTAGGGTTTGGGAGAGGAGAGGGAGAGGCGACGCAAGCAGTACACAGAAAAATTGAATGGAGAGTCTTGGTTTATGGGAGAGAGACAAGTTACAATCTCTTGGCCTATGCATGAACTGTCAAGTACGCTGAAAGGAATATGGTAGACTCATTGCACAATTCATATGCATGTAGAACTATAGGACTGTGCAAGCAAAGGGTGGATTTCACAGGCAGGCAAGAATAACTCCCAAATGAATGCACGCATACAATGAATGCACGCAGGCTTGTAGGAGAAATGCATGCAAATGGCAGATTGACGGAGCAGGCAGTCTGGCAATGGACTGGCAAGCAGAATGCCAGGACTGAAATGCAGCAGGCAGGAGTTATGGCAAATAGCCAAGCTCTGATACCACTGATAGGTAATAACTTCCGATTCAATTCTATTCATGGCTAATTCATTCTTTTATACATTACATGTGGTGGTTGAGTTTCATCAGCCTTTTCAGCTTCCTATGTAACTGTCCAGCTTCCTATTCTTTATTTATTTACAATATATAATCCCGTCGGATTATATTCTAACACTTTTAAACATGGAAATAATGAAGAGAGAATTCATGTTTCAAGCTGTAAAGAAAATTTGAAGGGTGAAAAATATTTTGAAAATATTCATGAAAATTATGTTCCTAATGTGGAAGATCATGTGCTTTTTACATTTGTGACTAAATACGATGAATTTAGGGTGGTTCCAAACACTTCTTTGCATCATAATTCCACTCTGAAGAAGAAAAGAAAGCTCTTGAAGAAACATAATGCGGGGTTGTCAACTATACCAAAGAGATCAGATAATCAAATAAACATAAATATTTGCACGGAAGAAGAAAATGTTATTGAAGTGTTATCTGGAGTAGATCATTGAAAGAAAACGACATAGATAAAGGGAAGGAAAATTAACTTTGATGAACATTTTCATTTGGTAAAAAGGGAAATAATTGAAGATGAATATGAAACCAAGAAAATTGTAGAAGGCTCGAATAAAGGAGGCATAGCAAGTGCTAATGACAATAATGGAGAAAATATGGCATCAGATAATGCTTGTGTGTTAAATGAATTCTATTTGAGAACTAATAATATATTATGGAAAGGCCTATGTGTTTTCCACCAAAGGCTGATAAATATCGTTTGTGAAGTAGCCTACCGAGTGATGAATTTTTGACCCTGCCTCCCTCTAAACAACGTCACCGGGCTCAGGAAGCTATGTCTGCATGTGTTGCAGAGGATGCAACTGATTTAGTGGATCCAATGGCAACTAGTGTGACTGGATAGGATGATGCATACACGATTTATTACAGTTCACCAGGCTATGGCTTGGCTTAGATCTGTTCCCATAGTTCGATCAATGGTTATTATGTCCTGTATATAGTCCAATACCTTGAATGTGTTTCCATTGTACATCCTTCTCAAATTACTCAAAGTTCCTTAGAACAACATGGTGGATCCTTACATCTAGGAAAAATTCTACCACATCCTGACCAATGTCATCATCCTAATTCTCTACATCCCACTCGTTAACCAAAAGTTACAACCATCGGTTTCCTTCATGCAAGACTCAAAATATGTTATTAGAAGTAAGAAAGTAGTTATTGTTTATAAGATGGGTATGGGCATTAGAAATTCCTCTTTAAAAATGATATGAAGTAAAGAAATAAAAAATATTACTTTGTTATAGATAAGTATAATTTTTAAATATTGATATTTATTAGAAAATTTATTGTTGATTTTTCTTACAACATATCCAAATTTCAGTTTTTTTCTATTTTTTCTTGACTTTCTATCATATTCATTTTTACAATTTTGTTCCCATAATAGAGTCATGTGCCATTTATGAAAGAAAAATAATAAACTCTTCTATAAATTTTATTTTCTCCAATTCGCCATTTTGAAACTTCCAAAAGTTGTTTCCAAACCACTAGGAGATGCTTTCCAAGATAGTCTCAAGTGTTTCTCCCCAACATCCATACTAGAAACATTTTCTATGCAATGATAACAAGGTGTGAACCTAAGTTTCAGTAAGCGGGCCTCAAGGAAAATCAAATATCAACAAGAATTTGCAGTTTAAATGCCATTATGAAAAATATGTTTATTTCAATGACATAAGGGTATACACCCTCTCACCATGAGACCAAATTGTTGAAAAAAGGATCCCTAGAAATGACTGAATCTATGTAGGCATTAAGGATTTTACCTGTGTACTAAAGAATTTTTTCCTAATCTAAATATTCCAAATATTTAATCATTTTCTCTTCAAAAGTAAGAGTAACATCGAAGAATCATCCTTCTAATGACTGAATCCCCACCTCCCATGGAAAATGTTTTAAAAATTTGTGTCTTTCTTTCTGGCCTTTGCCCATCCATCCATTCCTTTTCTATTCTGGTGTGTTCTCTTGTTCCATGTTGTGTATTAATATGCTCTTTCACCTTGTGGTGTGAAATTTGGGTCAATGTTGGTGTGAGTTAACACTAGTCAAGATGGCGGGTGAAAAAGTTGGATATATATATATATGTGTGTGTGTGAGTGATTTTTTTTCCAACAAGCACAATTATTATTATAAGGATTGATTTAGGAAATAACTAGCGAAGAAGTACAATCCAGTACCATCATAGAAAAAAGAGACTATATACTAAATCTTAGAAAGGCCCTAAAAACAAGCATGTTCATAAAATAACCTACTCATAAATGTCAATGACAACAACCTAAGGTTGATTGCATGAAACTTAGATGCAATTGTTGACTATATGATTAAATTCATCTCTAAATGTCCTACTAGGCAGGTGGAAAATATTTTATCATCCCAAAGTCCTGCAAATCCTAGACAATTCCTAGGGTACAAGCCATCGAAGTAATTACTCAATCCTATTCCAACCAGTAGAGGGGATAATAAAATTCCTAAGGATATAAAACAACCAACTGTCAAATAGATGAGACATATTGTTCAAATAGAACATGTACATTCCCCTTTGGATCCAAAGAATGAATGGGTCAAAAAAATTGTTCAACTGGTGTTACAGAGAAAATTTCCTATGGCTTGGGGTGTACCACAACAAACAGAGAAACCACAAAAATAAATCCCTTCCCAATATGCAAGAGAAATAAAACATCTAACACTAAAGGATCTTGAACATACCTTATTCTGGATGGTTGATGTAGATCCCCATTGAGATTTTTTCAATCCCGCTTGTGTTAACAAATTTCTCTCTCAACAACAGCAAATAAGACAAGCATGCTACATAATGGTGTTAGACCTACTCTAGCATATATAACCAATAATGTATAAGCAATTAAAAGCATCCATGGATTCAATATTCATTTAAATGTACATCATTGGATAGGAAAATATATTTCTATTAATATAAATAAGAGATTACATGAATGACAACCTCTGTCGGCATGTCTATGAACCAGAGAAACTGGGTCCTCCACCTGGGCCTCCACCACCTCAATCCTCCATCTCTCGATAGAAATCTCACAAGCAAGGGAAAGATTGGGAAGAACACCAAGTGCTCCAAGGGACAAAGGGATGTAGACTCAAGTATAAGCAAGCTACAACAACAATGGACTATAGTTTTCTTACTCTTCAATTCTCCTCTTTCAATGTATCCAAAGGGTTCCTTATATAGTGCTTAAATGGGGTAATGGAAGGTCAAATCTGAGTGATCTCGAGGCATATGGAAGGCCACGAGACAAGTGACTCGAATCCACATCAAAGAAAACTCCAAAAATATTTGGCCTTTTGCACACATCCCGATGTATGCGGGTTTAAGGGTTATATCCGTGTGTATACACGAGAAAGGGTTTAAAAGTCACGTACAGCAAATAATGAGTATTTTTATGGATGATCTTGGAAACATCAAAGGTACAAAAATGGTCCATGGGGTCCAAAGAGTCTATAGAGGGACAGGGAAGTTCATAAATGTGTGATCTATCATGTGTGGTAAAATCAGCTGTAACAACTGAGATATATACTCCAATCCCATGGATGCAAAATATAATAGGGCTGACATTCTCTCACAAAAAAAAGAACATGGAAAGAAATGGAGAGAATATATGAATCACAAAAGGATACTATAGAAATCCAAATGTAGACATCCTCTTCTTCCTCTGGATCAAACTTTGGCCCTAAGTGGATAAGTGCAGAAGGAAACGAAATAAAAACACAGTATCCCTTACCTCCTTTTAAGCCTTTGAAATTAGAGGAAGGTGACCAAAAGTCCTTATCTATTCCTATTGTCATTCCAGGTGAAAGAAATGAAATAAAAACATAGCATCCCTTACGTCCAACACTGCTATGCGGTGGGTATCCATGCCCTCCTCCAACACTCCAAACGTGCTACAAACCCACCAAAACCACAACCAAAGATAGAAAAATGCTATGCATGCATATGGAAAAGGCATAGGAAAATTGTTTTCTTCAACAGTGCACCAAAGAAACCCTATGCGTTCCCTCCTCCAACACTGTTATGCGTGCCCTCCTCCAACACTACAAACATGCTGCAAACCACCAGAAACCCACCAAAACCAGAAAAACGCTATGCATGCATATGGAAAAGGCACAAACAATTTTTTTCCTCCAACACTACACCAGAGAAACCCTATGCATGCCCTGTAGTGAGGATTTCTCCTCACTGCAGGAGCAGGAATGGCTCCCTTATTCCTATAGGGCACAAGGGTGGGTTCTTTCTCCTAGAAAACAAGAAAAACAAAAGGGGAAATAGCATAAACAAAACTGCAAACTAAACTAAGCTAGAGTAAGCAAATGGATACAATTCTAAGCTAATAACAGAAAATAAATATGGAGATGAAGCCCCTGTGAACCCCTCCATAGAAAATGGGTTAGGGTTCCGCCTCCTTGAAACCTACAAGCAACCTAAGCTACTACAATGGAAAACTTGCAAATAATGTCAACAAATAGAGCCTGCAAGCAAAAATATCAGTTAGAAACCAAAACAAGTAAACAAACATGAAAAGAAATTATACCTCACTTAGGTGAAAATGGGCCACCATGCCCTAGCTCATGAGAGCACCTCTCTCTTGGTTGGGAAGCAATGGCTTGATGAGCAGGAGGAGGAGGAGAGGGAGAGTGGGTGGTTTGAGAGACAAAGGTCTCAAAGCATCCATGGGTAGCATAACAATAGGCAAGTGAGGAGTGTTTTGAGAGTGACCCCCCACCCTCCTTTTATAGTTTTTCCAAGGGACTTTAGGGTTTTAAGCCCTTGGTCAGGGCTTTAGACCCTTTTTTGGGACTTTAGCCCCTTCCACCCTAACTTTAGCCCCTTTTAGGGTTTAAACCCCTTTTTGAGGGATTTAGCTCCTAGGGGGCTATTTTGGGCTCCTTTTTGGAGTTTTTAGCCATTTTCTTCATCCTTGGGCTCGTTTGGAGGTGTGGGGGTCAAATCGAAGGTCTTATGGAGTGAAATGAGTGTTGTGAGATGGTGTCCTTAGGTGGTGAAGGCCATTGAGAGCTATGTGGGGGATTTTTGGGTTAAGAGATTGCCCCCTGATGTGTGAGGGCGGGAGCTCAACGTATGGCTGATGGACATCATAGGATTTATTGTAGAGAGGTGGTGCTTCCGGGGCTGGGGCATGGTAGCTTTTCTTTTTTGTATTAATTTGGTTCCCATCAATGGATGAGATACAATAAATGTGTGACATGTATATGGACAAGGCAGACATTCCCATACTCATGACAATGTCAAAAGAATCATTTGATCTATGCTCTAAAATACAAGAGCCGATCATATACAACTATCGTTACAATGCTGGTGGCCTCTATATGAGGCTAAATACAATACTGATCTAGTACATTGAACCCATGGAATTCTCGTGGAATGCTATATCTTCATGATTGACGGTCTGTTGGATCTGGTACATAGCTGTGTGGAATCACTGATTGAGAGTCAAAGTCTCTGTGGTACAAGTATGTTGTATTAATCATAAAGGTATATCGAAGCACTGCTGGGGCTTTTGAATGTTGTCTCCAACACAGCCTAGAAATCACCAGGGACATAACTTGTTTAGGTCCCTTGAGTGGACTCACCAATGTGATAGAGTCAGGTGACATCCGGTGTCTTCTACCAAGTACTGTGTGGAACAACCCTGTACGAATCTCAACGGTGCGATGATGGAGTTGAAGTCGAGCACGTGAGAAAAAACCATCCCAAGAGGCACTAAGGACTCCTCTCAAGGGGTCCAAGGAACTAATAAATGATGTTAATGAAACCAAGGTATATGGACCTCTGGTTCTATCCTCTAGAATATGTATGTTGGCTTCAAAAGGGGGAGGCCTGCCCCTAGTCAAGGCAATGATGTTTCCTTGATCAGGAGCGCGAGGGATAACCAAAAGGTGTGAAGCAATCTCCGGACTGAATCACTGAATTGGGGGGGAGGGAAGGGAAGGGAAGGAACTAAATAGGGGCAGGGGGGGAGTGGGAGACTCAAACTTCCTTTGTTCAGAGTATGACAGTAGGGTGGACCAGGCAGCAAATGAAACTGACTCATGGGAATGGGATCATAGCTGTAATACCGGGAATGTCACTGCAGATGGGAAATACTTAGAGGAGGTGGAAACTTTTGATACTAATGGGATCCAAGGAAGACACATTGCAGAGTACTCTGAACAAAGGATACCCAATGTGAGGATGCTTCCAAACTATTTTCTATGGGGTGGTGTCTAGGGACACCGTTGTGGTACGATCTCGTGGATTTTTTGTGAGCCCAAGAAGGTAAATGCTCGATGGTGCTTTCAATTTTAGAGAGTCTAAAAGCAAGAAGAAGACTCCAGTGGGGGATTTTTTTCATTAGTAGTCTCCTATGCCTGAAAAAGGATAAAAGAATACATAGGAGAGCTCGCCCAACCTTTAGGGGATAGGAGACTTCTTTACCGTTGGTAGTCCAATCAGGTTGAAAAAGGTTAAACCTATACTGATTGGATGGTCATTCAAATACTTTTATGAGCATGAACAAAACCAAGTTTTCTTGACGATCTTTTCTTGTTGAGACGGCTGGAAAAGAGCTTAACGACAACTGGTGGTGAGATTTTTCATAAGGCGCCTCCCCTCTGCTTGAGAAAGCATAAAAGTATGCAGAGGGGAACGGTCTTGGCTTGAGTGTGCCAAGGAGGTCCTTTTCATGAAATGGTCTACATGGTTTGTAAAAGGAGGTAAACAAGACAATGTAGATGCCCTTTCCTATACCTTAGCGAGTGGGAAAGGAAGCATCTATGCTTGGCAATATTTTCATTGTTTTACGGAGTTAGAAAATATCTTAAACAAAACTCCAATGTGGTAAACTGATGGTGGCACATGCGGTGCCCTATGTCGGGACGGTGGACAGAGGTCCATAGGTCATCCACACAGTATCGATGGAGCAGAAGGCTCTCAAACATACCAATACATGCATGGGATAGATCATGGCAAAGCCTTGCGAGATGGTGCGGCAGAGGCATGCAAACCAAGGTGGATCTCGGATAGAGGTTAGGAGAGTGTGTGTGTGTGTTGCGGTGGATGAACTTGACTACATGCGAGGTGAGTGCAAGTCCAGGGGCACTTATATGCCAAATACATGCAAGAAAAGAAATCATTTTGTGGACAGTGGTCTAGAGGTCCATGTAAGGTGCAGTGAATGGAAAAGACAACTATGTCTTAAAAATACAAAATAAAAGCTAAAATTGCAGTCCTTAATGAGTGGCAGCCCGTGGACACTTCTATGTCAAATACATGGAAGAAAAACAAAGGGTTTTGTGGACGATGGTCCAGGTGTCCACATGAGGTGTGGTGAAAAAATACAATTATAAATGCAAAAAATAAAAGTATAGTACAATCCTTAATGAGCAGCGGCCCAAAAGCTTGCATGAGTAGCGGTTGGGCGGTGTGATATGAGTACTGGTCCGTAGACACTCGCATCGTCATGTCATGGATCGTGAATCGAGGTGAATTGTGGGAAATGGTCCCAAAATTGACTTGTTAAACATGAGACAATGGTCTCATAAAGAGATGAAAATTTGATCCCGAAGGTGTGAGAGGTGTCTTGAACAGGTTCCGGGTGACTTTTGACTAGTAGTTGATGGTGCTACCTTTGATTTTTGCTAAAAAACATTGAAAAACAAGAAAAAGAAAATGAAGTGACTCATTGGTGATGTTAAGAGTAAAATATCTTGAGGTAGATCCCGTTGCGGGGGTTCTCCAAGAGTTGTCCATCAGAGTCAATAAGGGTGTATGCCCCTTTGCTGAGATGAAGGTCATTGGCAAGGCGGGATGATGGAATCTGGTCTTTTATGGGAAGAACTGATTCCATACTATGTTTATATGGAATGGGGTAAAACTGAAGGCGATCTTACAGATCTCTCCATCATCGCATAAGTGGTGCCAGGATAGATCAGGTGGATCTTCCACAACCAACGAGACGGAAGGGCAACTAGTGCTAGAAATCATGTAAATGGTATTGATTGTGGTTTTGGTGGCCTTTCCCCCAGTCTCTGTTGGAGGAAGAGGGGTAGGCCTGGAGATGAGAGGAGTCTTTGATGGACCTAGAGGTAGGTGCAACATCATCTCAATTGGCTAGACATGAGTCAACACATCTTGGAGCCTCAGAGGTATGTTAGGTGGTTAAAGGTACCACATAGGATCTCCCAGTGTGAAATCCTATAGATTGCGGGTTGCTAAGACAGAATTAATCATGATCCCAGATGGTAGGAAAAGGAAAGGGAAAAGGAAAAGGAAAAGGAAAAGGATCAACTGAGGTTGAGGTTGTGACAAAGGTTGTAGCTATGGATGGAGCTAGGGCAACAAAAATAACAGAAGAGACAGGTCTGATGGACTGTCAGTGATGGTGGAGACAAGAAGGTCTGTAGAACTGGGGATCATGTAAATGGACATGGTGTCTGAAGAAGGAGGTGGTGGGTGAAATTCTTTGATCAAGGTGATCTCAGACTTAAGGGAATGGTTACGAAGGTCGACAAGAGACATTCAAAATTCGGACAGGTCTTGGCAATGGTGGGAGTAATTTCCATATAAGCCGCAAAGGGCGCAAGCATGGTTTGTCCCCAATGCCTTGTTCCTGACTACTAGCACGGTTGGGAGTTCAAACACGAGGATGTTTTCATTCGTATCCATGGCATCCAGATGCACACGGATCACTGGGATTTCAGGGAAATTCTGAGTTGGATGGCCCTGTTGTTCGCACATGGCACAAGGTGGGACTTGTCTTGGTTCTACGGTGGTTTTGGTGTTCTTTCCCCTAGCCCTTTTGGCTTGGGGCGGTGTGGGTGTGGGTGCAACGGTTGGCTTATGCGGACCTGGTGGGGGGTGAGAATCAACCATAATAGGTTGCACTGGGGTTAACACAACCTGGGGAATTGTTGGTTGAGCTGGTGGATCAAGATACCACATCAGGATCCCCAACATAAAGTTGGGTAGGATTAAGGTGGCCATGACCGGCTTGCTCATGACACCAGGTGGGGGAAAGAGGAATGGAATTGTATGGACCAGAGATGAGCCCACATAACTCCTAGCTGGTTGCATGTGGGGGTGAGGTTGTGGTTGCGGCTACGCATAATGCTGCTTCTGCGGGTGGTGTTGTGGCTGCAGATGATGTTGTGGTTGTGGTTGGGGCTGCGACTGTGGTTGCTGTTTGGGTGAAGCAGTGCTTGATGAGACCATGAACAAGTACACAGTTTTCTTTTTTGTTAGTGGTGGTGACACTAACGGGAAAGGAGCCATCATGGCGGGATCGGTAAACAACCCAGGGCCCACATTCAATAGTTGGGAGGCTGGTGTGTTTTCAACCATAGTGTTGGTTGCAGGGATGATGTTAGCATGTGTGGTTGCCCCTTGCAACTCAATGGTGGTGATGGTAGGGATAACGTTGGTAGGTGTTGTTAACCCTTGCGAATCATGGTAGGTGAGCTGGTCAACCGTCACAATATTCCCTTCATGGGGGAACATCATGAAGTGGAAGACAGTTGACACGATGGGGACATGGGGGAGGATTCCTTGGGATTTAGTGGGTTGTCCATCATAAGCCTACAAAGTCATGGAGGATGGTTGTAGAATTGGTGATCCAAGATTCTGCAAAACCAAGGTAGACATGACGCACGTGGATGCCCCCTCATCCACTATGCATCGGTGCACAACCAAGTTCCAAATGGACACTGGGATTTGGAAGGCGATAGTGGAGGGCATGCGTAGCTCTCCATTCTCTGTGTCAAATGTGATTAACTTGGAGTCGGAGGGGTCTACTGCCTCTAGAGTGGCTAGTAAGGATTTTCGCTGCATTGGGCACACTTTAAGTACCTCAAGAGCGGACATGGTGGTTGGCGTTTGGGCCAAAACATCCACAATGCTATAGCTGACTACAGCTCTAGCTGTGGCATTATTGGCGATTCTGTGTATGGGGGGGCACGAGAATGGGGGTAACTAGAGAGGTAGGTTGGTTGTCTTAGACGTGGATGCTGTTGATGAGTCAGCAGGTTCAGTGGTGGTACCGTACTAATTTCATCTAGTCTGTAAGTTGACCTCTTCAGTGGTCATGGCTAGCAGGTGGTGAACATCTGTTTTGGCCGTGGGCGGTGCCCCTAGAGCATAGGGATTGGCCGGGGGAGGGGGAGCAATTGCCACCAATCCTTAGACTAGTAGTGGGTTTTGAAGCACCATGGGAGGAGGTCCTTGTGGTGCCTGGTTGGGTTGGGCTTGATTGGGAGCATTGGCGCCCTGTTGGGCCTCGTTTTTAATGGCCTGATTAGCGCAAGCCATGAGGGGACACTCAAATGTGTAATGCCATAAACACCACAGAGTGTACAAGGTTGGTTTCTGTGCAACGGAGCGTTGCATCTTGGTGCATTCTGCCGTGGGGGGTTTTGGGCTAGTCGGTTAGCCGCGGCATTATTGGGAGGGTTTGGTTGCTGACTGCCTCCCTGTGGTTGGTTGTTTCCTTGGTTGTGGGGCCGGTTGTTCCTAGATTTCCCTTGTTGATTGTTGGGGGCAGGTTGGTTGGGACAGTTTTGTTGTGCGAATACTTGTCCAAATAGAGTGGGTGGAGTGGGGGTGGGGGGCTTGAACTTGTTGCACTGGTGGTGTATAGTATATTTGTGGGGGTGGTGGTGTCACAAATGTGGTCATTTTCCCCACATGTTGTTGTGTTGGCCAAGCCATGGCCTGAGCCTGCTGCGGTGGCACAGGTTGTGCATAAGAGATTGTTGCTCCGGACTGGGACATCATTCTAGCATATTCCGGATCTTGGTTTTGGTAAGTAACATTAGCAGTGTTGCTTGATTATGGTGCAACAACAAGTGGTGTCGGTTGAGGCTGTGGTTGTTGGGAGACTGAACCTATGATGCCGTCCGCTGCGTGGGATGCGCCTAGTGCATCTTGGTAGGAGGTACTTGGACAGGGAGCGTCTGGGATGATAGTGTACAAGTATCTAGATTGAGAGTAGATCAAGTCAAATTTTTGGGCCTTCAGTATGGCCTCTTCTTCAGATTGGGGATGTTCAAATGTGATGTCCTTTGCGATGGGTGGGAGAAAAGTATTAAGGAACCAATCTAATAAGATCCTGTCATCTAGTTGGATTTTGCATAAGCTATGGCGTCGTTGCCACTAATGGATATGGTAAGTTATGTGAGTGGCGGTGCTTTGGCGATAGGATAACAGGATCTCCACCCCCTCATCATATCTAACAGGGAGTTAAAAATACTGTAGGAACATGAAGGCTAGGGAGTTGAAGTCAGGGTACTTGGCTTGTGGCAACTCAATGTACCATTTGGCCGCAGAACCTGTAAGGGTGCGTTGGAACAGCCTTAGCCTGATGGAATCATCTACGATGTTGTTGGATGAGCACCATAGATGGAATGTAATTATGTGATTTTGGAGACATTCCTCGGCTTTGCCTTCAAAATTTGGGATGTCTAATGGCATCTTAGTTGGCATGGGTGGCCAGAAAGCTTGGTGGCGGATGGGGTCATTCGTTAATATATCCAAGTTAGGCAAGTTCAGATGAGCCATGAAGGGCAGATTTGACCCCAAGTTGATGTGGGATGGGGCTGCAATGGGGGTGGGGTTTGCAAGTGCATAATGCATCTGCATGGTTGGGGGTGCTTGTGGTGGCACCATGGCGAATGGGCCAATGCCCCCAAGTGCTGTGTGGGGGGTGGTATGGGTGGTAGGAGCATTTCCCCCGTGTATGACAGTAGGGGCAATGTAGGTGGACAGTGCACTGCCCCCCTGTGTGGTAGGGGGGACAATGTGTGTGGAGGGGCCACTACCCCCATGTGTTACCACTGGGCCAACTTGGATGGTAACTATTGGTGGTGGAAATTAGCTAATGATAGTCTACATGACTATGCTTGGACCACTTGCCAAGTTGTGAGTGAAAGTTTGTGATGTGGACATGGGTCCACTTACTAAGGTTAGGCCGAAAAATGGATCCGGGTTGGCACTAGTCATGGGGCTTGATGGTGCAGTGTGGAGGTTTGGTTCAGACTAATATGGGTTTGAATCAGAATCAAAGGCTGTGTGGCCCTTTAATGGTGTGGGGGATCACTGAGAGTGGCTTTGACGATGTTGATCAAGTGTTCCAAATGGTGGTGGTTCGCCTCTTAGGCATGAGGAAGATCATGGAGGATCAATTGTGTTCGCTTTTTTGTATGAAACTGGTGGGTATGAGATTTGGACCCTGGTTTCAATGGCTTCCTATTGGATGAAGGTGGTCTCTCAGCCACCAAGACTGCAGAAGACAACACTTGGCTTGTTCCTCACGGGTGCTTCTACTCAATTGGAAGGGGTCGTTTCCCGTTTCGCTTGGAAATTCCTCTCAGTGGCCAGCTACTTTGGGGTTCCTGTGGTACTCCTCACAATGATTTTCTGGGCAAAGCCCAAGTACTTCCCATAGTTGAAGCAGTGAGGGACTTATGTCCTCAAAGACTGCAGAATTGATTGAATTTAGTGTAAATTTGGTCAATTTTAAGGCTTACTCGGCGTCATGAACTGAGTTGGGTTAATTATTTGGTATGGTGTGTTGGTTTGCTTGTTTATTCTGATACTTGGTTGTTTGCAATATGGTTTATGAATTGATGGTAGAGTTCATATCATGGTTTTGTATGCAAACATAAACATAAATTTGATAAGTAATTATAGTGATTAATCCTAGATTGTTGGCCTAACTAAATGTCTACCTCTCAGTGATATTCTTCTTCAACCAAGAGAAGGTGCTAGGCTCTCAACACAATGGGACTAAGCCCATATGTAGATCCTCAGGTCACCTCCTAAGTGCTAGGTCGGTCAATAGGGAGGACGCTTAGCACTGTGAGAAGCCCTCCTTCTCTACCCCCTCTACCTTCCAGGTCACCCGGTTTTAGTGGTTTGGGAAAACTACCATGGAGTGCCTAGATCTATATGAGCTTACCCTTCGTCGTATCCCAGAATACCCCGGAGGGTGATGACTGGGTAGAGGAGGAAGGGGGTAGCAAGATGGTTATTTTTAAGTTACTTTTAGTTAGACTAGTTTATTTTATTAAGCCTTAATGATTGATTTAGCATATACACATTGTTCATGGATTGATTTGCAGAAAATAAAAACTGGAATTGAAAAAGACCTGCAATGGTGGACAGAGGCAGCTGGGCCGCACTAACAGTCATCTGAAACTGAAAATTACTGTCAATTAAACTTAAATACAACTTCTGTGTGACAGGCCACACATTTTTGACCAAATACAGCGAGGGGGCCGTGATATTTTTCCACAAATGAGCGAGGGTGTCGCACAAAATGCAAAAGCAACCGCAATATGAGCTTCTGGGATGAAGTCATGCCTGTCTGAGGATTAAGTGTGCCCTGGGCACACCTGTTTGCTCATTAAGAGCACCCCAGTCTCACCTTTTCCCCTAATAAGAGTGCCCTACTCCGGAAAGGGGTTTTTTGGTGATGTAGGGTCAGATCTAGCTGACAGTAACTAGCACTGGGGTCAGTTTGACTCAGCTTGGCCTAGAAGAGGCTTCGACACTGACCAAAACAAGAAATAAAGCATATTTAAACAGATCTAACACAAGATTTCTGAGAACTAGGGTAAAATTAAAAACTTGAAAATTTGAAATTTTTGGACCAGAGATCTTATGGGATCGACTTGGTATGGTCACCAAAGTTGTAGTGAGGATTTATCCTCATTGCAGGAGCAGGAATGGCTCCCTTGTGCCTATAGGGCACAAGGGTAGGTTCCTGCTCTTAGAAAACAGGAAAAACAAAAGGGGAAATAGCATAAACAGAACTACAAACTAAACTAAGCTAAAGTAAAGGGCTACAATTCTAAGCTAATAACAGAAAATAAATATGGAGATGAAGCCCCTGTGAACCCCTATGCAGAAAATGGGTTAGGGTTCTGCCTCCTTGAAACCTGCAAGCAACCTAAGCTACTACAATGGCAAACCTGCAAACAATGTCAACAAATAGAACTTGCAAGCAAAAATATCAGTTAGAAAGCAAAACAAGTAAACAAACATGAAAAGAAATTATACCTCACTTAGGTGGAAATGGGCCACCATGCCCTAGCTCATGGGAGCACCTCTCTCTTGGTTGGGAAGCAATGGCTTGATGAGCAGGAGGAGGAGGAGAGGGAGAGTGGGTAGTTTGAGAGACAAACGTCTCAAAGCATCAATGGGCAGCATAACAATAGGCAAGTGAGGAGTGTTTTGAGAGTGACTCCCCACCCTCCTTTTATAGTTTTTCCAAGGGACTTTAGGGTTTTAAGCCCTTGGTCAGGGCTTTAGCCCCTTCTACCTAACTTTAGCCCCTTTTAGGGTTTAAACCCCTTTTTGAGGGCTTTAGCTCCTAGGGGGCTATTTTGGGCTCCTTTTTGGGGTTTTTAGCCCTTTTCTTCATCCTTGGGCTCTTTTGGAGGTGTGGGGGTCAAATAGAAGGTCCTATGGAGTGAAATGAGTGTTGTGAGATGGTGTCCTTGGGTGGTGAAGGCCATTGAGAGCTATGTGGGGGATTTTTGGGTTAACATGCCCTCCTCCAACACTGCAAACGTGTTGCAAACCCACCACAAACCCACAAAAACCAGAAAAATGGTGGAAAACACTATGCAGGCATATGGAAAAGGCATGGGAAATGTTTTGCCTCCAACAATGCACCAAAGAAACCCTATGCGTTACCTCCTCCAACATCGCAAATGTGCTACAACCCACCAGAAACACACCAAAACCACGACCAAAACTAGAAAAACGATGGAAAAATGCTACGCAGGCATCACACAGGCATATGGCAAAGGCACATGCAAACTTTTGCAATAAAAATGGCCCCATGACATTGGGTATTTATATAATAAAAAAATTAAACCCTTTTACCCTCAATATAGCTATATTGGTTTGAATTTTTTTTATTTTTAACCCCCCGAATTTGAATGAACGTGTTATTGTTGAGCCCCAAAATTGTCTTTTATAATGGTCTTATTTACATTAATTGCTCAGCATATTTACCGAACTCTAATAAATCTATCTTTAATTTTTCTATCTTTTACTATTTTTTCATCAATTGTAACTTATAAATGTAAAATAAGTTTAATTCATCATTTTCGATGTGTTATTGCATTTAGTGCGCATTTCAATACTCCATGTGACACTTCTTCTAGTATTCCTACATTAAGCTTAATGATAAATACATTCACTCATTAAAATTCCTTGCATTTCTTATTATCAATATATATATATATATACACTCCCCAATTACATTTTAATGCCTTTTGAAGAAACTCTTTTAAACATTATGAACCTACTTTATAATACTCTAAGAAAAAGTCATATTAATATTTTATATAAATAATGTTAAAAGGTCTTTTTTCTAAACAAAGTAACTTTAGTTTTTATAAGAAATAGGAGTTTCTTTAGTTTGATATTAAAAGGTTTTACACACCAACTTTATCTTCTAAGGAATTTTGGATTTCTTAAAATGTATATGTGGATACATTGGAATGTATAATGAATAACATTATTGTTTTATGGCTAATGATTCGTTACACCTTTCTGCCATATAAAACAAGATCCAACAACCCGCGTGCAAGAAGGTAGATCTATGATTTTTAAGATTGTCATAAATAATTATATTGAGGCTATAGTACTCATTATGACGTAACATATCACCATTTTTCAATCTTAAGTTTGTAACCATAGCTTCAGTATATACAAGATTATTGGGAGCTCCTGTTAAGAGATTATCGTAAACTAATTCTTCAAATCCAATTCCTTCATTTAACACTTGTTTTTTTAGTATTGTGTCAACATGAATATGAGGAAGAAAGGTAATGTGTTGTAAAGAATATTAATAGCCATCTATCCATTATAAAGTTACCATTAATTTACCGTGACCCATTTTAAAAGGAGAATATCAAATTTTAAATCATATGATTTCCATGTCATCGAAACAAATCATAATGAGTCATGAAGGGATCCGTTTAAAAGGTTGTTGAACTCAAAATTCACAAAGAAAACCATCGAAAATACTTCATCCACCATGGCTGCTCCAGTTCTTGAAGAGCACCATGATTTACCTCTAGAAATCAAGCTGCCCAGAGTCAAAATATCCTCAAAGGCGGTTCAATGTAATCAATATGAAGGGATAAGACTGAAATAAAAGTTTATAGTTGCAATCAAATAATGAAATCCCACATATGACGAAGATTAATCAATTAATAAGGAGCAATGAATTGGTTTTTAATATACATGTTCTTATTGTTTGCAAAATAATTGCCTTATCTTTATGTCAGTTAATGGAAAAGCCCAAAAAATATTCTAACTTGTACCAAAAATATCTCATCAGTCCGTAGATATTGGCTTACCTTTTTATTATCTCTTCAAAGCATCTCCACATTGGGTCATCATATTTACTGTCTTGAGAATATTTTTGTGGCCAGATGGAGGTTTTACGCATTTATATAGTCCTAAAAATATCTCCATTGCAGAGCTCGATTACAGAATGCGTTAGTCATGAAGGAGGGACATCGTTTATTTATTTTAAAATCTTTCATAGCTTTCCTCTTGTTTTGATTATGCGTACTTTTACAGGTTTTGTTTTATTATTTTATTAAATTACTTATGTATGGTTTTTCGTTGGATGTAGATACTGAAGGAATCAATAAGAAGATACCAAATTGATGTTAATATGAGGTCACCACCTCCGAGATAGTAAAAAATGACATATTTCTACCGAGTCACTGGGAATCAAGATTTATGAATTAAAGTTTAGTTGCAGGTCATTCAGATCTTTGTCAACACACATACCATTCACGTGAAGGGAACCAACATGCACAGAACGTGGGAAAACAACCTGCGTCCTTCAATGGTCCATTACTGCAGCAATAAAGAACTCTATTTTTAGAACAGTCGACCATTGAAAGAGTCGACCTGCTCTCCCATTGTAAAAAAACTATATAAAGATGTCTGAGGTTGATAAACGGAGGCACGGAGATAGAGGAAAAACGCTATTAAAACATTGATTTCAATTTTAATAGAAGCTTTGTTTTGTTGTACATGGCATTCTCGTTTTTATGTTAATGATTGGTGACTGAGTAGCGTAGGAACGTAGCCCCTGAGAAGGTCCCCTCAACAACCAGAGGTTCTATTTGTGCATATTCAGTAGTTTCCTTTCATTTTTACAGATAAGTAATTTTGTTTTTATGTCTATTTATTTCGTTTTCCTATAGATAATGTTTTGATTGTTGATAAACAGTCATTTTCTTGTGTTTTTTGTGATTTATGCCTTCAGAATTGATACGGCCGGCCATTCACATTTATTTTTTAACTTGTCTCTCAACCTTCCATTCGCATTATTTGCTCATACTTCATTCCAGTCTGTCTTTCAGCCTTTAATTCGAACTTAGACAAAATTTTCCAAAATTTGCAATCATTTCAAAAATTGTTAATGTCTTTAATATTTCCAGCACTCTATATTCAGTCTGGTATCCATTAGAGATTAATTATTTCAAGTTTGGTTAATGATAAAATTCATTAGTAGTCAGCATATATTTCACTGTTTAAATAAGAAGTAGTTTTTCATTTAAAAATTTATTATTCACTCTGTCTCTTTCGCTCCAGGTGTTTGTATGCATAAATCTCGTATAAAAACTGGATCCTGTATAAAAACCTATGCATACATGTTGTGTTCTCATGTTGTGTTCTCATATTAAATTTGCACTTTAATATGTTATGTAACTTAAATCTTGATGCATCAATCAAGTGCCAAAGGTTTATGCACATAATGTTTGACGTTAGGGTGCATACATTTGTTTTTTAAAAACACATACATATTAAAGTGCATACATATCATCATAAATTCAAAAAGGAAGAGCTTTTAATTTCAAGTTTGAGTTTTTATTAGAAAGTTATTTTAAGAATTGGTTTTTAATTTGTAGTTTTTAATAGATTGGATATTAAAGTATTTGTTTTATAACATAACATGATTATAAAGTAAGAATAACTTTATGTATTAAAGTAGAAGTTAATTACAATTTAGATTATAGGTTATAGAAATTAGTTTAAAGTAGTAAAGTGGAATTTAGCTTGTAATTTGGACATTTCTTTAGTTGATAAATTTTAATTATTTAGAGTGTTTTGCGATTGTAATTAAATATATAATATTTAATTCACAACGTAGTTCGTGATATAGTTTTTAACTGGTAATTCAAGTTGTAAATTAATTTGTATTTTTTATATAATTTGTAGTGTGGGATTTGTTTTAAAATGATTCATGAATAATAGTTTTGAGTCTTCAAAGAAAGTAACAAATCAGGATTTTAGTTTCATTTCTTCAAGCTATTGTGTTTTGATGGGTAGAGTAGATTAGGAACGAGTTCCAATCCAAGTTTAATAAACTCATTTGTATTAGATGCATTAGTTTCATTTTGAAAGTTCTCATAGCTTAGTTTACTTTTCAAATTCATAGATTAGTTGCTGATTAAATTGGATTTGTTAAACTAGTTTGCTTACATTAGTTTACCACTCCTCACAAAGTATTTGTTTACACTTGGTCCTTAGATTAGTGTTTCAATATGCTTTATACGATTGCAAAGAGTTTGATAACTAGAGTAGGATAGTTGGTTAGTTTGCTCTTTTGAAAATATAGAGTAGTTTTGCTCATAGAATAGATAGATTAATTGTTGTTTTCACTTGTAGCATAATTTCCTGTTTTACAGTAATTAATTTCATATTTTCTTTTGTAATTAATTTGCTTTCGTAATTAATCGCATGGTTAAGTAGATTCTCATCCCTTCATAAGCATATAGTTCATGCATTCATGAAATATCTTAATTGATTTGTTGCCTATTTTGAATAGTTAAATTTCCTTTCATTAGATTAGGTTGCTTTCGGACCAAGTGACCGCTTTCGTAGATTAGTTGTTGTAGTTTTATTCCATAGAATAGATTAGAATAACAGTAGATTATATTTAAATTCCAGTTGTTAAATAGTTTCCCTATTTTCATAAGAATAGATTGGATTCCCACATTTAACTCATGATTGTCATGCATGTAGTTTAACATCATGTAGTTGCATGATTAGTGCATTTTCATATCTATTTAGCATAGGTTAGTTCAAGCCTTCAATCCTGCACATATAGTGTTTGCATCTCACAAGCTACCTTCCCGGGTTGACAATTAAGTGTTGAATTATATAGTGCATATTTTACCCAACATTTGGGTGCCATTGCCGGGAGGTGCTAAAGGGATTGGAGTCTAGGTAGATAGGGGTAGGTAGGTTTCCTTTACATTACAAAACAAGAGGGAGAGGAGAACAGTAAGATGAGAGGTAAGAACCTGCACATCCACTATAGTGGGGTTCCCCAAAGCCTTGTTGTTCCTTTTCCGCACAAGTGTGTTTACTTTCCGCAAGTTAATTTCATGTAGGTATTTTAGTGTGTTGTGTTTTATTAGTATATAGTTTTTCAAAAACACATAATTTTTTTTTGGGGTACTGTAAGAACCCCAGGGACTAATCCTTGTGTGAAGCAGGACCTACCAACCAACAAAATGGACTCAAAGGTTCTTATTGGCCTGAGAGAAGTCTCTCAAATCCTAGCAGCATCTCGAAATGATTCTCACTAGGTAAAAACCATCTTGACAGTAGTTGAGGGCTTATCAACCTCTCATGAAATAATAGATGAACCAAAATCCCAAGAAATACAAAAAAATGTTCTTTGCGAGACTACAAAAGAAGTTGATACATTGGGGATTACATCCGAAAGAAAGCAACCAGAAATTAAAGAGTTCTCTACATGCAAGCTAACAGGTCCATCATATTCACAAAAAACCGCTCAGCTAGAAGAAGAGGATTTGTATGACATATCGAAGGAAGGTGAGCACCAAGACTACATCGAAAGATGGTTTTAGGAGGTAACTTGAGCACAATACCATTCCTTCATTCGACACCTATTGATGCAAAGAAAAGTAAGTTGGTTGAACTTCCACATTCAGGTAATCACTGCAACAATATTTTTATATGTGGATAAATGTACAATTCTCATTTTGCTTTGCACTTGGTTTCATTGGAAAAGCTCATATACTTGAATAAATATGTTTTCTTTCTTCTTAGGGTAGGGAAATATGTATATAAATAAAATGTTGCATTCTTAGTTTAGGGAATAATGCAACTTCACTTTTTGTTTTCTTTTTCAAATAAAAGAACTAAGAAGAAGATCATGTTAATGACTAAACCAAAACAATCTTACATCTTTATTCATTTTCATAAATGCATATTTCTAATTATATCAGTTACTTAAGACCAACTTTAAACGTCATGGGGATTTGTCAATAAATTAAGGTCCATCTAAAACCTAGAGATCACTTGTACATCCTAGCTTCATTATAAGGGCTTGTTATTTAAGCATCTATACTAAAGGGTAGCATAAGGGTGAATGAAATTCCTAGTTTGTGAGGGAACACTACTATAACTCTATATGAAAATGTGACATTTGGGACTAGAGATACCTTTTATTCATTATCTTATGGCTTCATCCACTTTATACTAAATCCATCAATCATGTGTATCTCTGTTTCAGTAGATTCCTCTTGCAGCCTTTATTTTGGTTTCATGATAATAAAAAAAGAGAAGACTAGTTGTTCTCCAATCCATATACCATCCCACCCTGTAGCATGGTTTTCAGAGCTGCTCCCACACCACTTCTTCATAGGAAAAATCATTTGCCGAATATCTATAGGGACTGGAAACATTGGGACAAGAGCCTCTCATAGAAAATGGGTTTAAGAGGTTAACCTGTCGGGGTACTGAACAGGCTCGCTGGAAATGGGTACCAGCCTATGGTATGACCAGGTAAACCCGACGGGGTACTGAACAGGACCAAATGAAAGAGGGGAATCTAGATAGGGAGGATAACTTGTTAAAAAAGAGAGAGAAAAAGAGTCCGAAAAAAAAAGAAAAAAAAAAGAAAATGACTCTGTGATAATAAAAGTTGTTGAGGGTCTACTGGAGGAAGGTATGCATGGTTGATCTAAATAAAATGAACTCCATCAATCTTCCATTTGAGAATGTTTGTAAGTCACACTTAAGACCCTATTGTCTAAATTCATACCATACCTAGGATATCACTATCCTAGAAGTGGGACCCATAAACTTAGGAGTCTAGTGAACTTGAAATGCAAACTCTGTCCATAATTACTTGAATAACGATAAACCTTTGAGAAGTTGTAGGGATGACTGGTTTCCAATAGGATTTACAAACTATCTATACCCTCATGTTTTCTATTTTAACCCAGCCTTAACTCATTCATGGCACGAGAACGTGCCATACCTTTGTTCTGGGGGAGGGAGTCTCAATTTATATGGTCTTCATAAGCATGAATTATTATTAGTGGTGGAATTGTATGTATTAAGAAATCTTAAATAGTATGAAGTTGTTTTGGTCATCTCATAACATAACTTTTTTTTCTAAGTTTTAGTTTTTATGTAGTAATAAAGATGGCTTCATTTTGTTAAATGATTGCCTATAAACTATTTATGATCAAGCAAGGTTTTTGAATAAATGAAATACCACTTCTGATTCATTCATGGCACGAGGATGTTCCATACCTTTGGTCTCAGGGTATGTTGGGCCCTAAAATTGTCTTTTATAATGGTCTTATTTACATTAATTTCCTAGCCTATTTACCGAAATCTAATACATATATCTTTAATTTGTCTATCTTTTACTATGTTTTCATCAATTATAACTTATAAATGTAAAATAAGTTTAATTCATCAATTTTGATGTGTTATTGCATTTAGTGCGCATTTCAGTATTCTATCTGACACTTCTTCTAGTATTCCTACATTAGGCTTAATAATGAATCCATTCACTCATTAAAATTTCTTGTGTTTCTTATTATATATATATTCTCCCCAATTACATTTTAATGTCTTTTGAAGAAACTCTTTTAAACATTATGAACCTACTTTATAATACTTTAAGAAAAATTCATATTAATATTTTATATAAATAATGTTAAAAGCTATTTTTCTAAATAACGTAACTTTATATATCTCCCCAATTTCATTTTAATGTCTTTTGAAGAAACTCTTTTAAACGTTATGAACCTACTTTATAATACTCTAAGAAAAATTCATATTAATATTTTATATAAATAATGTTAAAAGATATTTTTCTAAATAAAGTAACTTTAATTTTTATAAGAAATAGGAGTTTCTTTAGTTTGATATTAAAAGGTTTTACACATCACCTTTGTCTTCTAAGGAATTTTGGATTTCTTAAAATGTCTATGTGCATACATTGGAATGTATAATGAATACAATTATTGTTTTATGGTTAATGATTCGTTACACCTTTCTTCCATATAAAACAAGATCCAACAACCCGCGTGCAAGAAGGTAGATCTATGATTATTAAGATTGTCATAAATAATTATATTGAGACTATAGTACTCATTATGTCGTAACATATCACCATTTTTCATTCTTAAGTTTGTAACCATAGCTTTAGTATATACGAGATTATTGGTCGGAGCTCTTGTTAAGAGATTATCGTAAACTAATTTTTTAAATCCAATTTCTTCATTTAACACTTATATTTTCAGTATTGTGTAATGAATAAGAGGAAGAAAGGTAATGTGTTGTAAATAATATTAATAACCATCTATCCATTGTAAAGTTACCATTAATTTACCGTGACCCATTTTAAAATGAGTATATCAAATTTTAAATCATATGATTTCCCTGTCATCTAAACAAATCATAATGAGTCATGAAGGGATCTATTTAAAAGGTTGTTGAGTTCAAAATTCACGAAGAAACCCATCGAAAATACTTTATCTGTCACGTCTTCTCCAGTTCTTGAAGAGCACCATGATTTACCTCCATAAATCAAGCTAGTTGCCAGGAGTCAAAATATCCTCGAAGGTGGTTCAATGTAATCAATATGAAGGGATAAGACTGAAATAAAAGTTTACAGTTGCAATCAAATAATGAAATCCCACATATAATGGAGATTAATCGATTAATGAGCAATGAATTGGTTATTAATATACATGTTATTATTGTTTGCAAAATAATTGCCCTATCTTTTTTTCAGTTAATCGAAAAGCCCAGAAAATATTCTAACTTGTACCAAAAATAACTCATCAGTCCAGAGATATTGGATTACCTTTCTGTTATCCCTTCAAAGCATCTCCACGTTGGGTCATCATATTTACTGTCCTTAGAATGTTTTAGTGACTAGATGGAGGTTTTACGCATTTATATAGTCCCAAAAATATCGCCATTGCAGAGCTCGATTACAAAATGCTTTAGTCATGAAGGAGGGACATCATTTATTTATTTTTAAATCTTTCACAGCTTTCCTCTTGTTTTGATTATGCGTACTTTTACAAGTTTCGTTTTATTATTTGATTAAATTACTTATCTATGGTTTTCCATTGGATGTAGATATTGAAGGAATCAATACGAAGAGACCAGATTGATGTTAATATGAGGTTACCACCTCTGAGATCGTAAAAAATGACACATTTCTACCAAGTCACCGGGAATCAATATTTATGAATTAAAGTTCAGTTACAGATCATTCAGACCTTTGTCAACACACAGACCATTCATGTGAAGGGAACCAACACACACAGAACATGGGGAAATGATTTGTGTCCTTCAATGGGCCATTGCTGCAGCAGTAAAGAAATCTATTTTTAGAACGGTCGACCTGATCTCCCATTGTAAAAAAATTATATAAAGATGTCTCAAGTTGAGAGATGGAGGCATAGAGATAGAGGAAAAACGCTTGTAAAACTTTGATTTCAATTTTAATAGAATCTTTTTTCTGTTGTACATGACATTCTCATTTTTTGGTGACTTAGTAGCGTAGGAACACAGCCCCTGATTGTTGAGAAGGGCCCCTCAACACCCAGAGGTTCTATTTGTGCATATTCAGTAGTTTTCTTTTTTTGTTACAGATAAGTAATTTTGTTTTTATTTCTATCTATTTCGTTTTCCTGTAGATAATGTTTTGATTGTTGATAAACTGTAGTTTTCCTATGTTTTTTGTGAGTTATGCCTTCAGAATTGATACGACCTTCCATTTGCATTTCTTTTTTAGCTTGTCTCTCAGCCTTCCATTTGCATTATTTGCTCAGACTTCATTCCGGTCTGTCTTTCAGCCTTTAATTCCAACTTAGACAGAATTTTCCAAAATTTACAGTCATTTTAAGAATTTTTAATGTCTTTAATATTTCCAGCACTCTATATTCAGTCTATATTCAGTCTAGTATCCACTAAAAATTAATTATTTCAAGTCTAGTTAATAATAAAATTCATATGTAGTCAACATATATTTCACTATTTAAATAAGAAGTAGTTGTTCATTTAAAAATTTATTATTCACTCCATCTCTTTCGCTCTATCGCTCTAGGCGTTTATATGCATAAATCCCATATAGAGAAACTTGATCCTGCATAAAACCCTGTGTATGCATGTTGTGTTCTCATATTAAAATTTGCATACATTTAGCGTTATGTACCTTAAATCTTGATGCATCAATCACGTGCCAAAGTTTTATGCACATAATGTTTAACGTTAGAGTGCATACATTTGTATTTTAAAAACACATACATATTAAAGTGCATCCATATCATCATAAATTCAAAAAGCAAGAGCTTTGAATTTCAAGTTTGAGTTCTTATTAGAAAGTTATTTTAAGAATTGGTTTTTAATTTCTACATTTTAATAGATTGAATATTAAATTATTTGTTTTATAATATAATATCATCATAAATTAAAAAAGCAAGAGCTTTGAATTTCAAGTTTGAGTTCTTATTAGAAAGTTATTTTAAGAATTGGTTTTTAATTTCTACATTTTAATAGATTAAATATTAAGTTATTTGTTTTATAAAATAACATATAAGAATAACTTTATGTATTAAAGTAGAAGTTAATTACAATTTAGATTATATGTTATAACAATTAGTTTAAAGTAGTAAAGTGGAATTTACCTTGTAATTTGGACATTTTTTTACTTGATAAATTTTAATTGTTTAGAGTGTTTTGTAATTGTAATTAAATATATAATATTTAATTCGCAATGTAGTTTGTGATATAGTTTTTAATTGGTAATTCAAGTTGTAATTTAATTTGTATTTTTTTATATAATTTGTAGTGTAGGATTTGTTTTAAAATGATTCATGAATGATAGTTTTGAGTCTTCAAAGAAAGTAACAAATTCGTATTTTAGTTTTATTTCTTCAAGCTATTGTGTTTCGATTGATAAAGTAGATTAGGAAGTAGTTTCAATCCAAGTTTAATAAATTCATTTGTATTAGATGCATTAGTTTCATTTTGAAAGTTCTCATAGCTTAGTTTACTTTTCAAATTTATAGATTAGTTGCTGATTAGATTGGATTTGCTAAACTAGTTTTATTGCATTAGTTTACAACTCCTCGCAAAGCATTTGTTTACACTTGGTCCTTAGATTAGTGTTTCAATCTGCTTTATACGATTGCATAGAGTTCGATAACTAGAGTAGGATAGTTGGTTAGTTTGATTTTTTGAAAATATAGAGTAGTTTCGCTCATAGAATAGATAGATTAATTGTTGTTTTCACCTGTAGCATAATTTCCTATTTTACAGTAATTAATTTCATATTTGTTTTTGTAATTAATTTGCTTTCGTATCTAATCATGTGGTTAAGTAGATTCTCATCTCTGCATAAGCATATAGTTCATGCATTCATGAAATAACTTACTTGATTTGTTCCCTTTTTGTTGATGTAATTGTAACTTCGAAATGTATTCACTTGTATTTCTTATGTATTGTAACCGATGTTTATTTCGGGATGTATTTGTAATGTACTTGAGTCATGTCATGCCCCGATGTTCCTATCAGGAAGTTTCTATAATGTAAACAAGTCATGTCAAGTCAAGGCGGTTAACTCTCCTATTGTTTAAGGGTTAAAGTCCCTGTAGTTCCAGGGAACTAGGGTTATTAGACTCACCTAGTGAAGTCGGCCCTAGTTGGGTTTAGTCAAGTCGAGAATTAGTATAAATAGAAAGCTAGCCTCTCTATTTATCACACACTCATCCACACTCAGTTGTAGCGCATAGATGAGTAAGAGAAAGACACTGGAGAAAGGAAGAAAGAGGTTACTGTTGTCGAGAGATGATCTTACTGTTTTTGGGTTTCACTTTGGTGTTGATTCTATCTCTGAGGAAGTTGCGGGGTTTTCTCCATTTATGGTTTCTCCGAGGAAAAACACTGTGTTCATTATCTCGTCTTTGATTGTTGTGCTTGTTGTTCTCTCAGTTAAATATCCTAATGAAATGCTAGCTTAATGTTTAAAATCTAACATGGTATCAGAGCTAACCTAAGAAGAAGACACTGTGCAGCTGTGGGAACTAGGGATTTCTATTTTTTGGATCTCTCTCCATAGATTTTCAGCAAAAGTAGGGTGAAATAACTCTCCTCCCTAGGGCGCATCTTTCTGTCGAAGCAAAATCTAGTTCTGAGGTTTTTCAGTTTTGGACTCAACACTACTGTCGAAAATTAGGGATTTTCACAAAAGAGGAATTTTTAAATGAGCCTAGGCCTAGATTGATATCCTCCCCAAAACCGAAGTTAGGGATCAAATTCAAAGCATTTGGTTGGACTGAACTACAGAAAAGAAAAACCCTAATCTGCTTCTGAACCAGCACTGCAGGATTTCAGCTCCAAATCCAGATCCAACATCTTGACCTGGTAAGATCTAAATCTTTTGTATTTCCATTTGAGGTTCTCAGTTAAGATGTCTCATCATAACAAGCTTGATGAAAAGCTTGAGGGAGCTGATAACTTTCGAGCTTGGAAGTATAGGATCTCCCTGGTCCTGGAAGAAAATGAGTTGAACTCCTACATCCATGAGGAGGTTCCAGTTCCAGAGGGAGATGAGGCCAAGGCCTTACATAAGAAGAAGTTGATTATGGAAAACAGGATCATTGCAAATTCTATCAAGGATCACCTCATTCCACAAGTGTCCTCCCTCAAGACACCTAAAGCCATGTTTGATGCCCTAACCAAACTGTTTGAAGGGAAGAACATCAATCAAAAGATGACTCTAAGGAACTAGTTGAAGAATGTCAAGACCTAGAATGAGGAGACCATCCAGTCATACTTCACAAGGGTCTCCCAGATGAAAGAACAACTAGAAGCTGTAGATGAAGAAGTGGAGAATGCATAAATTGTGATGACAACATTGAATGGCCTCCCTAGGTTGTGGGATTCTTTCATTCAAGGAATTTGTGCTAGAAATAAGTTGGTTAAGTTCAGTAGACTGTGGGAAGAATGTTCTCGAGAAGAAGCTCAGATAGCAGCTCGAGAAGAAAAGATGGGAAGTGAAGATCAATCTCTCACAGTACACTCCAAGAAAGGAAGAAGGGAAAATCATCATCACCAAGGTAAGTATCCTCATCAGAAAAATAATGTTGTAAGAAGGGATTCATCTAGACTCAGATGTTATACATGTGATGAAATAGGATACTTTGCTAGAAATTTTCCCAAGAATAGGAATGGATCCAAGAAGAAGAGGAACTCCAAAAGAAGACATCATGCTTGCACTGCTGAGGATGATGATCCTCCCAAGAAGAGAGTAAAACAAGAAAGTGAAGACTCTTCAAGTGAATATGAATATGTTATGATCTCCGCACTCATGGGAACTATCACTCATGCAAGCAAAGATTGGCTTATTGATAGTGGGGCTTCCAAGCACATGACAGGTTTCAAAGAATCATTTGAGAAACTATCCGAACATAATTCACCCCATAAGGTGAAGCTTGGGGATGACTACCAATATCCCATAAAAGGTAGTGGTGAATCCTCCTAAAAGCTAGACTCCAGAAAGTCTATAAAAATGAAAGATGTCTTGTTTGTACCAGGACTGAAGAAGAATCTCCTATCCATATCAGCATTGGATGCAAAAGGAATGAGGGTTGCATTTGTAGATGGCCAAGTCCTCATGTGGCCAAGAGGAAAGACTATTGATGATGCAATAGTGATTGGAGAACAAGAAGGAGGCTTATACAAGCTGAAGGGCCATCCAGAACAAGCTATGGTCCATGACATAGTAGAGCTAAATGAACTTTGGCATAGAAGGCTTGCGCATGTGCATTACAGAGCACTACCACTTGCAAGCAAGGCTATTGAAGGTCTTCCAGAAATTCAAGAAAAACATGAAGGGGCCTGCAAAGGATGTGCGAAAGGAAAGAACACAAAGAAGACATTTCCAAGTAGCGAAAGAAAAGCAAAAGGAATCTTGAAAATCATCCACTCCGATGTATGCAGACCAATGTCATCAATTTCACTAAGCGGGTATGTATACTATGTTTCTTTCATTGATTATTTTTCTAAGAAGACATGGATTTACTTCTTGAAGAACAAAGATGAATTTTTCAGCAAGTTCATGGAATTCAAAGCCTTGATCAAGAACCACACAGAAAAGAAGATAAAGACCTTTCGATCAAATAATGCCGGAGAATTCACATCAAATGAATTCAAAGACTTATGCAAAGAATCAGAGATTAAGAGGGAGTTGTCCACTCCTTACAATCCACAACAGAATGGGGTTGCACAAAGGAAGAATAGAACCATCATGAAAGCTGGAAGAGCAATGCTTCATGATCAAGATATTCCTATGCATCTATGGGCAGAAGCAGCTAGAACAATGGTGTATGTACATAACCGTACTCCACACAAAGTACTCAAGAACAAGACTCCTAAAGAAGTATTCTTCGGCAAGAAACCAGAAGCCATCCATCTCAAAATATTCGGCTATCTAGTGTACATACACATTCCAAAAGAAAAGAGAACAAAACTAGATCCTTCAGGAAAGAAGGGTATATTTGTGGGATACTCTGAAAGCTCTAAGGCTTACAGAATATACTTCTGAGGATTCAAGAAGATTGACATTAGCAGGGATGCAACATTTGATGAAGACGCAGCTTACAACAAATCCAGAAAGAGACCTGCTAAAGAGACTGAAGAAGCAGAAGCACCCAAAATTCATGATACAACCATGAATGAAGAAATTCAGGAAGAAGATCGAGAATTTGAAGAACCACAAAGACCTGTAGATCCACCTCAGGAGAAGAATCCTCACAAGAGGAAACCTTCTTGGGTATGATAAATTATCCAAGGTGCGGAAAGATATGGGGCTCTAGAAGAGAATCATAGAGAAAGAAAGAGAACCAAATCTTGCTCCATATATGTAGCTTTACTATGTGATGTTATCAATAAAGAACCTTCCAATTATAAAGAAGCGGCAGAACAAAAAGAATGGAAGGATGCTATGATCGAAGAATATCAATTGATCATGAAGAACGATGTTTGGGATGTTGTCCCAAGACCAGAAGGGAAGTCAGTTGTAACTTCCAAATGGATTGACAGGATCAAGCATGCTGCAGATGGTAGCATAGAGAAATATAAGGCAAGATCTGTGGCTCGTGGTTTCTCCCAGAAAGAAGGAATATATTATGAAGAAACCTTTGCACCTATAGCTAGATACACTTCCATCAGATCGGTACTTACTTTGGCTGCAGTAATGAAATGGAAGATACACCAAACGGATGTCAAGATTGCTTTCTTGAATGGTGCAGTGGAAGAGGAAATGTATGTAGAACAACCACTTGGTTTTGAGACACATGACAGGGAGTCTCATGTGTGCAGATTGAAGAAAGCCCTATACAGTTTGAAACATGCACCCAGGACATGGTACGAAAGAATTGACAGCTTTCTATCCAGTTTGGGCTTTACCAAGAGCAAAGCAAATTCCAACCTTTACTACAAGGTTGAAGATGGCAACCCAGTGATGCTTCTACTATATGTAGATGATCTGTTTGTAACATGTATGGATGGGTTGACTACTGATACGAAGAGAAAGCTTGCTATCGAGTTCAAAATGAAGGACTTGGGTATGATGCATTATTTTCTAGGCATGGAGGTGTGGCAAAAAGTGGATGGAATCTCCCTCGGACAAGGGAAGTATGCAATAGAGATCTTGAAGAGGTTTGGGATGATGGACTGCAAGGCCATGACCACACCTATGGCATCGAACTTGAAGCTATTAAGTGATTCTTCATTAGAAGCAGTTGATGCTATGATGTATCGTCAGATGATTGGGTCCTTGATGTACCTGACAAACATGAGACCAGATATTTGCTTTGCTATGAACACCTTAAGCCAGTTCTTTATAGATCTGAGACATGTTCACTTGATTGCTGCAAAGCATATTCTGAGGTACCTAAGGGGTACAATTGATTATGGGCTCAAGTATGAGGCAAATCAGAAGATTAACCTGGAGAGTTATGTCTATTCAGATTGGGCAGGTAGTTCCATTGATAGGAAGATCACTTCAAGTTGTTTCTTTAGTATGAGATTAGGTGTGAACTCTTGGTTTAGCAGGAAGTAATCCTGTGTGGCACTAAGTACAACTAAAGCAGACTATGTCGTAGCTTGTTTAGGTAGTTGTGAGGCAGTATGGATATGGAAGCTACTATTTGATTTATTTGATGTCTAGATGGATGCTACTTGTATACATTGTGACAACCAGAGTTGCGTGAAGTTGTCAGAGAATCTAGTTTTCCATGACAAGTCGAAGCATATCGAGATCAAGTATCACTATATAAGGGATATGGTGTAGAGGGGAGCAGTGAAGCTCCAGTATGTTGCGACAGAGGAACAAATAGCTGATGTATTGATGAAGCCATTGGCTAGGGTGAAGTTCAAGTACTTCAGGGAGAAGCTTGGTGTTCTCCAGATCAAGGTTTCCTCCAAGGGAAAATGATGAGACCCATAGCCATTCTAACATGGTGAGAGGATTGGTTCCTTCCATGGTTAGATGTAAGGGCTAAGCCATTCTATCATGGTGAGAGTATTTATTCCTTCCAGGTCATATGTGAGTGCTGAGCCATTTTGATGAGACTATAGGATTGGTTCCTACATGATCAGAAGTAAGCTCTGAATGCCATTCTGGGAATGGAGGCGCCTATTCAGTTACCAAGTAGCTCAGTCTGGGACTGGGGGCCATTTTGATATGACTATAGGATTGGTCCCTATAAGATCAGATGTGAGTGCATTCCCTTCTAACATTGGTTGTCAAATGTAAGTGCAGAGCCCTTTCGACATGAAGGATTGGTTCCTTGCATGGTCGAATATAAGTGCTAATCCTTTCCTGATCATTGGTTGAACAAATGTAAGTGCTAAGTGTTTCTGACATTGGTTGTCAGATGTAAGTGCATAGCCTTTTGGCATGGAGGATTAGTTCCTCGCATGGCCAAGTGTAAGTTCTGGGCCATTCCGTTCATTGGTTGAACAGATGTGAGTGCTGGGCCTTTTTGACAGGTTTGTGGGCTATGTTACCACATGGTTAAATGTGAGTGCTGGTTGTTTCCTTTCTGATATGATTATAGGATCGGTTCCTACATGATCAGATATAAGTGCTACATGGGCCATTCTGACTTAGGGTTAGATATAAGTGCTGGAAAAGACCTACACAGAGGGTAGGCCTACATCCAACATGAAAAAGGGCTAGCTCTATAGAACTTCCTGTGATGAGAAGAATCATGAGATAGCATCTGTGAAGATTCAATGTTGATGATCCAGTAGAGATAATCTAGATCGAGGGATGATCCAGATCCATAGATGATGATCCAGAGATGATCCATATCGAGGGATGATCCAAATCCAGTGATGATGATCCAGATTCAGGTAAAGATGACTTGAAGATGAAGATGACTTGCAGATGAAGGTGACTTGAATATAGAGATGACTTGAAGGTGAAGATGGCGAGGACTCAATGATGATCCAGATGATACAAAGAAGAAGACTTGTGCTGATAAATTGTGTCAAGAGAATACCTTCCTAGTTAAGAGGGAGTGTTGATGTAATTGTAACTTCAGAATGTATTCACTTATATTTCTTATGTATTGTAACCCGATGTTTATTCCAGTATGTATTGTAATGTACTTGAGTCATTTCATGCCCTGATGTTCCTATCGGGAAGTTTCTATAGTGTAAACAATTCATGTCAAGTCAAGGTGGTTAACTCTCCTATTGTCTAAGGGTTAAATTCCCCACAGTTCTAGGGCACTAGGGTTATTAGACTCACCTAGTGAAGTCATCCCTAGTTGGGTTTAGTCATGTTAGGAATTAGTATAAATAGAGAGCTAGCCTCTCTATTTATCACACACTCATCCACAATCAGTTGAAGTGCATAGCTGAGGAAGAGAAAGACACTGGGTCAAGGAAGAAAGAGGTTACTTCTGTCAAGAGATCATCTTACTATTTTTGGGTTTCACTTTGGTGTTGATTCTATCTGATCTGAGGAAGTTGTGGGGTTTTCTCCATTTATGGTTTCCCCAAGGAAAAACATTGTGTTCATTGTCTCTTGTGTTTGATTGATGTGCTTGTTGTTCTCTTAGTTAAAGATCCTAATGAAATGCTAGCTTAATGTTTAAAATCTAACACTATTTTGAATAGTTAAATTTTCTTTCATTAGATTAGGTTGCTTTCAGACCAAGTGATTGCTTTCCTAGATTAATTGTTGCAGTTTTATTCCATAGAATAGATTAGCATAATAGTAGATTAGATTTAAATTCCAATTGTTAAATAGTTTCCCTTCTTTCATAAGAATAGATTGGCTATCCGCATTTAAATCATGATAGTCATGCATGTAGTTTAACATTCTGTAGTTGCATGATTAGTGCATTTGCATATCTAGTTATCTTAGGTTAGTTCAAGCCTTCAATCCTACACATATAGTGTTTGCATCTCACAAGCTACCTTCCCAGGTTGACAATTAAGTGTTGAATTAGATAGTGCATATTTTACCCAATAGTTATCATATTGTTCCCTCTGTGATGTCCCCATGCAGTCAAGGTGCACACTTTAGGGATAGAAACATCTTTAATCATTTTTGTGCATGTCACCATTGAAAAATTCAATAGTGACATTTAATTTTGTGCACGTCTCCATTGTAGAAACTAACGGTGCTTAATTTTGTGACTGTCGCTATTGAAAAATTCAATGGTGACATTTAGTTATGTGTACGTCACTATTGTAGAAATTGATGGGGATGTTTAATTTTGTGATCTTTTCCATTAATTAAACTTCAGTGACTATCCTTAAAGGATCCTATTTTTTTTTTTAAATTGAATAGAGATAGTGATGGTCCTTTATCATGCATTGGTAAGGAGGTTATGGTGACAGTCATTAAATATATGTCACTATTGTTTTTTGGCGTTGGTGATGATCATTAACCATCTGTAATAATGATTATTGGTGACGAGCCTAACAAATCTCCATATATCCTTTAATTTTGGCTATGTTTCCTTTGGCGATGCTTAATTTTTGGTGACAATGACCCTTTTGACCTCTACCAATGAGGTTATGGTGATGGTCACTAATCATCACTAATAATGATTATTGGTGGAAGACATAGTGTATCTCCTTAACTTTTGGCCATGCCTCCTTCGGTGACATTTATTTTTTGGTGACAAAATCTATTTTGACTATCACCAATGAGGTTATGGTGATGTTTTTCACCCATCATCCTAGATCTTTTTTCTTGTAGTGATTTTAAGTTGCAGTGCCATATTGATTTGAACCATTTTTAAATGTATCATTTTGACTTATATTAGTTGGACATGTATCATCTTGAGATGTATCATTTTGAATTATATCTTTTGGATACGTATCATTTTGGCATGTTATTGATCTACTAGAATATTTGACTTTCACTTGTTTTAGTTATATATGATGATGATTTTATCAGCATTAACTTGTTAATTTATATATATTGGAAGTGGTTTATGCTATTTGGATAGATATTTATTACGGATGATGATTTTACTACTTAGGATGGATGTTGTCAAAAAGAATTTAACTTCTTCATAAATGATATGACATAAATTTGAAATGTGATATATGTTTTTGTTTTAGATATCTAAAAATGTTATGCTATACATTTTATATCAGATATTTGTTTTTATATGATTTAAGTTATTTGGCATGATATTTATCTATTATTGGTATATTTGACAGACTTGTTTTAATTATAGATGATGATGTTGATGTTATAATTATTATCTTGCTAATTTATATATAGTTGATGTTGTAGATTATATTTTGGTGGAGATTTAATAAGTATAATTATTTTTCTAGCTTGTAATGAATTAACTAATTTAATTGAAATTAAAAATATTAAATTAATAAATGGAAGATATAAAGGAAGCAACATGATTTATTAACATAGAAGCAAAATGTGGCTCTAAAATGGAAGGAAAACTTGAAATTAAACTAGAATACATACTTTGTGCTATTGTTGGATCTAAATAGGAAGCTAAATTGGTTTCTTAATAGAAAGCGAAATTGGATTCTAATTAAGAATCAAATCCTAACACTAAAAGGAAGCAAACCCTGTACCTAAAGAAGAAGCCAAACTAGGCACTAAACATGAAGCAAAAGGAAGAAAACCATGAAGTTAACAAGAAAGATAATCTGGAAGAAAAATTTGGTGCCAATCAAGGAGCAAAACCTCATGGAACTTAGGAAGCAATCTAAGAAGTAATTTAGGAAACAAATGAAGAGGTGATACTAGAAGAAACATTAGAAGCAACAAAAGATGCAATAATGGAAGCAATATTAGAAGAACCAAAAGACTCAATAATTAAAGCAATATTATAAGCAACAAAAGAATCCATAATGGAAGCAATGCTAGATGCAATCAAATATGCTATAATGGAAGCATAATTAGAAGTAGAAAAATATAGTATAAGAAAAGAAAAACTTGGCGTAAATTAGGATACCAAAAAAGAAGCAATTTTCGTAACAATAATAGAAGAAAAATAGAAAGCATGCTTAGAAGAAAAACTATAAGTAGAAAAGGAATAAATACTAGATGTAAAAATCAACACTAAATTAGAATCAACAAGAATCAACAACTGACCTTAACAAAGAAGTTAAACCTTCGAATCCCTCAAAGAATATGCAACTCATTTTGACGGTTCTCATTAGCCTGATATTGCTCATGTTTAAACCTTTGAAGCCCTTGATATTTTATATCGATTTCCTTGTTGAGTGAGATAATTGTGTCATAATTAGCTCCTGCAAAGGATCCCAAGGTAGGTATTGTTTCCAAAGCTTCTTGTTTAACATCCATGGAATATCTCTTCATTATGATATGGTTTGGTACAGTGCCCTGCATAAGTGATCCTTCTCTGGCTCTCTTGGTGCCTTTCTTACTCACAAATTTCTATGTTCTGCTCCAAAAGTATTCCCCAAGGGAAACCACAACATCATCTCCAAAATCCATTGTGTCTAATTCTATGAGTGTTGTCACTTCGGACACTGTGACTAAAGATACAAGTTGGGAAATAGCCTAGGTTGGGATGGGCATGTTCACCTAGAGAATTTAAATGGATGGTATGTGGACATGAGAAATTGAGGGTTAAGGAATGTAAATAACAATAGGAATAATAGGCCATGCAGAGGTGGGAAGAGCAAGAATATCAACAACCTGCAAAGATATTGAGGGAAGTTGTGCTTGAGATACATGTGAAGATGTTACCTAAGTAGGAACAAGAGGTTGTTCAATTGCTGCTGACAATGGGACTATAAAAATAGGCAAAGTGGAAAAAGGAATAGTGATTGGGAGGGACAAAGGAAAAGAAGATGCCTCAATGGAAGGGGTGATAATTTGCAAGAGATGGATTTCAGAGAATTAAATGTTATCCACTAAACCTTCCAATGGGTCTGCAGATGCTTGGGTCTCTAAGACAATTAGTGGTAAGAAGACAGGAACAATGATTGGGAATGAGAAACTAATGGGATGAGTTTCCTATTCTATATTACTATCCTAAATATTAAAAATATTTACCTGTGGTGGTGGATCAACCTATGGTGGTTGCTGGACTTGTGGTGTTGGCTCTTGAATTCATTGTTTCTTTGGTTGAGGGGTAGTGACTGCTGCCTGTGCCTCAACCATTGCGCTCATTCTTTCTAAACCCTTATTTATTTCAACTGAATTCATTAGATACTCAACAGTGCATGAAGGTTGAGGTTGTGGAGGATATTCAATCACAAGCTTGCCATGATCATCTACTTGATTAGTCGACATGCAATAGGTGCCTGCTTGTGATTTCTTAGCGTATTTTTCAACTAATTGTTTCTGTTCCTTTTTCTCTACTAAGAGTTCAAGGATTATGTAGTGGAGAAATTTGGTATTAAGCTCCCGTTGGTATTGGAAAACAATATTATTCTCATCAAGAAAAGAAATACTGCTCAAAACCTTTGAGAAATCACTTGCCCCTTGGTAAATATAATCATTAGGATCTACTTGGTGAGCATAGGATTTCTTCATGTGTTCTTGATTAAAATGGTTAGCCAAAAAGGACTTTGGATCATGCATCCTTTTGGGGGCTTCTCCAAGCTTAAGGGTAGTATTTTTCTTGCCAAGAATGCTTGCATGAGTGGAGTTCTATATCTCTAGAGGTACAAGGCTAGAGGGGAATTTGGACTACCCTTTCCTTTTGGCTCCAGTGAGTTTTGGAAACACTCCATCAATAAATTTATGGAAATATATTTCTTCCAGAACCATCCTATAAGGCACAATTATGGATAGAAAATGAACATTTTTGCTACCTAAGATTATGATATATGCAGAATATTCACCAACATACCAGTATCCCATGGTGGAGATCAATGCTTTGGCTCACGATGAGAATGTGGGAGTATCTTATTTAAATATTTTTTGATAAACAGACCCCATGAAATGGTCACAAATGTCATAGATAAATGGAATGAAATCATCCTCCCATAATGTTGACCAATAAATATGAACGGGAGTTCCAACCCTAGTCCAATTCCATCCCATGGATGGGAAAGGAAACGATGTACATAACACATCCATTATATAGGAAAAAAGGTAAAAAGTGGGTTGTCTGGATGCAGGGGTCTTTTGATAGTTCTCAATATCTTATTTCAATACAAATCATAAGATTTGAGCCCATTTGAATTATTCCCATCTTGTGAGAATGTGATGAGCAAGAGGCGCCCATTCCTCTTTAAAAAATGTACAATTGTGCATTCCATACAACCTGCATATATTGATGCTAACATCGAGAAAGGTTCTCTAAACCAAGAGAAAGGATATAGTTTGTCGGGTTTAGTTCAGAAGGTAGTAGGGTTGTCCATCCAATGACTTAATCATTTATTAGAAATTGTACCCTGTCGCAGAAGTCTCAATAAACTTTTTGTTAAGAAATTGTTGGGGTGGCTTGAGGGAATAAGCCCTAGAAAAAACCTCTAGGAAAAAATAAGCTAATTGGATCTCTACATGGTTATTAAATGAGCAGTATTGAGGGTTTTCATGGTCAATTATCCATCTCACGACATTGGTAGAAGGCATAAAAGCGGGTCTAGATGCTATGGCATTGATTTCATATGTATCGATGTTTATGTAAGCTGACTAGTCATGTTGAATGCCTAAGAATCCATCGTTATAAAAAATTGAATATATTCTAGACTAGTCGAGATGGTAGGTTTCAGACACGTGTCCATTTGTGTATGAGAGAATGTCAGAATTTGGGTCTTTGTTCTTTTGCTCATTAAGATCCATTTTAGACCTAGTATTTATCAACATGAATGATAGGAGACAGGGTAAATTCTGATAAAAATGTGGAAAAAATTAATTTTAACCAGAATATTACTGAAATTGGACCAATAGAGGGAAAGATATCTGAAGAAATTACCAACAATTTGCTTGAGAAAGATAAATTCGTTGATCGGGTATAAATTTGAAGTAAAAGAAATATTTCACCGAGGTAGAATTCACAATTCGGAAATCTTAAAATAACAGTTAAAATTCAAAATATTTAAACAACCAATTTAACGACAAAATGAATCTGATTTGTAGATTTCAAAAAGATCAATGGCTGAGATTAAAGAGGGAAAGAAAATTGCGAAGTTAATCTTTGGATCACTTTCATATTTTTATTTCCACAATCCGCAATCTGCATTGTGGGTTGAAGAATAGTGCGGTGAAAATCTCTAACCAAAATTATTTTATTTCTTCTGTAATCTGAAATCTGTATTTCCAATTATAGAATCGTGGAAGTGCGATTTGAGATTTTATTATATTTAGGGTTTCTGATTTCCACAATCCGCATTGTGGGTTACAACATTGTGGAACTAATGAATTAAATTTTAATGTGAAAATAATTCTGACATCTGCAATCCACATTGCGGGTTGCGTTTTGCAAAAAGGTGAAAATGAAAAACTAAAAGAATAACAACATACACAATCCGCATTGTGGAGTGCGGGTTATGGGAAACTAAATTTCAGAACCTCCAAAAAAAGGACTTCCACAATCTTCAATGCATTGCGGATTGCAGAATGCAGAATGCGGAACTAACATGTTTGAGATAAAATACTATTTTCTGCAATCCACAAAAAAAACAAGGCTTTGAAGAAAATTTTATTCAAACCAAACATGAAAAGACATAAGAATAACAATGAATAATACCCCAGAAGAAAGATAGTAACCTTAGATATTTCCTTAATTATGGTGCAATTCCATTCACAAATCCTACTTGGACACTGAACAAGCAAGTTCTGTCAGGACACTCCTTGTCTTTTAGCTTTAAATCTAAAATAAATTACCATGGCTTGGTAAACATTGAAAGCAATTTCAGTCCAAAATAAAATCTATGATCATGGTCAGGATGGCTTGTGATAAGACCCCATGTCCTTGAATACAACAAGTTGTGGTTAACCATAGAAAACAAAATATTATTAATTACAATGTAAATTGCGAGCCATTACTATGTCTTGGTAACCATATTTTAGTAATATCATTCACTGAAAATCCATGAACATGATAGGCTGGCTTGAAATAAGAACCCTCATCTTGCAATTTACAATTATTTGGGTGAATTTTATTTAATCTCAAGGTGACTGTGGTTAGATCAGAAAAAAAAAAGGTTGACTAGGCTATAAATATTTATTTCAATCACTATTGAAGCATATGGAAGGAAGACCAAAATACTACTAAAGCTTCGATTATCATCATGAGGTTTTGTAAAGATAGTGACTCAGGTGGAGAAATATCAATTCAAAGGCTTACACAAACCATTGGTTGTATTCCCATGAAAGCACTTTTTCAGATATAAACCGAGAAAAAATGTCCTAACATATCCACTTTCAAATTTCCCAGCTAAATTTTTTGGAGATAGATTGATCACTAGCTCTGGCCAATTTTTTGTCAATATCATGTTTTTTAAGAAATAAAAAATTGAAAAAAACCAAAGAAAAGAAAAGTAAAAGTAACACACCTATGTACAGATAAGCCAAATGATTGTCTCAAGTAAATTGCTTCTTGAGGAGTTGGAAATTCATTGGGTAGGCCTCAGAGAGACCTTCCAGTGTTTGCAATCAGAAAGTACCAGGGCCAAGATTTTTCATAATAGTGAATGGCCCTAGCCACAAGCATTGGAATTTAGTATAGTCATTTTTGTCCTTATGTGGCTTGTCCCATTTCAGGACCAAATCCCCAACCTTTAAATCACGATCAGTAGAATATTTCATGTCTAACCATCTTTTGATTAATTGTTGATGTTGGTAGAGTTTAGTTTTGGACTTTTCTCTTTCCTCTTCTAGTTTAAGTAATTTTTCAATTCTATTTTGAAGAGGAGGAGCGTCGTCCTGTAAAAAGGATTGAGCCAACTGCAATGAAGGAAGTAAGAGATTTGATGGTAAAATTGTGTGTTTTCCATAGACGAGGTAGTAAGAAGAGTTCCCAATGGAAGCTTTAGGAGTTACTCTATCTCGCTAAAGAGCATTAGAAAGCTGGGTATGCCAATTTTTATGGTGAGTGGCTACTGCCTTCTTCAGAATATTGATTAATATTTTGTTCGAATACTCTACTAATCCATTTCCTTATGGGTAATAGTTTCCAGAGTATTTGATTTTGATCCCCTTTTTAAGGGCATATTGAGTAAGATTAACAAAAGAAAAATAATATGAATGATCAAACATGAAATATTCTGGGACTCCAAACTTAGTGACAATGTTAATCTCCAGAAAATATATTACCAAGTTAGTATTGGCAATACTAAGGGGAATTGCTTCTACCCACCTGTTGGCCTCTTTCCCCTTCTTGTCTCGACCCACGATTCAACAACAACACAATACCAACAAGACACCAAAAGACATTAGGCCAACAGAGCAAGCTTAGTTGGAAATGCCTGTGAGGAAGGTACAGTCTCACCCGAGATATCTTAAAGTGTAACTGCCAGAACAATGTTTCCGTAGTTGGCAAGGGATTATAGTCCCTTGGAGCACGGCCAAGGCACTCAACAAATATAGGAGGATGGAATCTATTGTTGTGGGACGAAGGTGCAACTGTGTGCCACAACTGATGCGAGACACAACCTTATCCTTAACCACTCAACAACTGGCGCGATGGTGCGACACAACTGATTCCTTATATTGGACCGACAGTGTGTGACTTATATTATAACTTAGCAGCTTGACCATGAACTCATACACATCATGTCGATGATGCATTAACATTCATTCATTCACTAACTAGTAATATTGTGACATACATTTAACAATAACCATAAACTATGCAAAGTAAGCAAACATTGACATAAGAATTCAATCATTCAACAACATCCATCCATTTGACAAAAGGAATTAACGTGGAAACCCATATGGGAAAAACCACCAAGGTGCTCTTCATCTGGCATGAGAAATATATGTAGCACCTTGTAGTCTGTTGTTATCAACCCAAATGGCACTTCTCTATCTGAGTGCTGACATTGCATTTGCTGGTACACAAAAGGAAACTTTTTGATTGAAGGTTGCATAAAACACTATAGATGGGCATGACATGAGATGCATTCACTATCCACCTAGCTTGCCATTTTTACCTTTTTACATGTTGATTGTTGTACCCGACTCCTTCCACAACAACTCGCAATCATACGCAACTATCTCCACTAAATTGGATGAAAAAGGACCCTCCTGGAGTCTTCTTTGGAGTTTTTAGACTCTCCAAAATGTGAAAACACCAACTGAGCATGTACTAGTTTGGGCTCATTAAATCCACGAATCAATGACACTATCAAGCAATATTTCCTCTTCTCTTCAAGCTTGTTAAAAAATGAAGAGAGACTCGAGTTGACTTTCCTGGACTCGTTAAAATTTAACAGGGAAGGTAAGGAAGAAGTTTTCTCTTGTTTTCAATTAGTGGCAGCATGTCATCCTTGAACATAGCACTGCCTGTCTTTTTCGATACCCATGTCTCAATGTTCACTTTCAGTTCAGCTATTACTTCGAGTTTATTACTCCTCCTCTTGTTAGTTCTACCTGGGGAATCTAATCATGTCTCCTACATGACAGATAAGTCTAGTTGTTCTATCTATAAAGTTAAAAGCTACCTTGGGTCATCTCTGTGTCGTGCTTAATGTTCAAGGAATTAACTCAATGTCTGATCTCTATCTCGATCCCATCATTGTAGTATCTATTATCTCTTGTGTTTCCCTTCCTTTACCCAGTTCCTAGTCACTCTTGTGATCCGTTGGAGGATCTATTTCCTTATCACAGTATGGTTCTGCTTCAGCACTTCCAGATGACGAAGACCTAGAGTTTTGACGTTTATACCTCTGGATTCACTTTCATCATTGGTGAACTCCATTGCTTCAGTTGTCAATTATCATCTATTGATTGACAAACTGTTGAATCCTCTCCATGTTCAACTTCAACCCACATCTATTCACATGGCTTGGATTGTACTGGTTCTTTGGGATTGTTTATGAAGACCTTAGTTCCCTCACCATGGACTAAGTTGCGCAAGATTATGTTCTACTTATGTACACAGCTTGCAGATATTTGAATCTCATCATTATTGTATATAGTGGCTTCGATCCACCTTTGTAATATACATGGTCTTGTACCCGTAATATATGATGTATTCAAACATTGTAAAGGAACTAGTGTTCCAGTATATTGAACATAGCATCCTCAGATATGACTCTGTATATGACATTATTATTTATTTGTTTCAGGCACTACCTCTGCTCCATTGGATTTATGAGTTCTCCAAAGATTGAGATTATAATGTATTTTGGCCATTGCTTCCCTCTGACCTCACACATTAGGGGGCAAGTGTTATCAACCCAAATGGCACTTCTCCATTCGAGTGCCAACACTGCATTTGTTGGTACACAAAAGGACACTTATGGATTGAAGGTTGCCTAAAACACTATAGATGGGCATGACATGAGATGCATTCACTATCCACCTAGCTTGCCATTTTTACCTTTTTACATGTTGATTGTTGTATGCGACTCTTTCAACAGCAACTCGTAAACATACATGACTATCTCCATAGCATATCGCGTACTGTATGTGAGTATTGTCATTGCAACCCGCGTACAGATCTATACGTGGGTTTCCCTTACAACAACTCGCGTGTCATATGCGGGTTGCTAGTATCAATACTCGCGTACGCCTCCATTCGACATTAAAAATAATAAAACACGAATAATGGAGATTTTTTAAGCCTTAAACATTAACTATATTAACTATATCAACCTCCTCAACCTTCGAAACTGCTCTATTTTCGTAAGTATAAATAGATGCCTTGGGGAGGGCATTAATCAATCATACTTGGAGAGAAAATTTATGCTAGTGGTATATCTTCAGAAGTCTTTGGAGCAGCAAAACTTAGAATCCTTTGGTTGCAGGGGAGTCCTTGTTTCAGGCGTTGGGTTGTACACTTATCTCACTCACTATTGTTAATAAAGAGAATCCTTCTTCCAACTTTGTGTTGACTCTCTTTCATGTATCATGGTTTGATGAATATTTATGATTAAGCACTCTATATATTGTTTATCTAACTTGTCATATATACATGTATAAGGTTGTACTTGGAGGATTTTCTCTTTGTAGGTGAAGGAGGTGCATCCCCGAAATATTTGGAGAGGAGCAGAGCGGGAGAAGACAAAGCTTGGATCAACCTTCGTTAATCAGGTGAGTCCATCATATCTTCCTATTTCCTTTCTGTACTTTAAAGCTGATTGTCTGCAAGTTTTAAGAGTAAGTTGGTAACCCCAGACCATTGCTTATAAGGGTGTTTATTCCTAAACAACAGAACTGGTGACTCCACTGGGGATCCCAGACTGCTGTGGGTTATTTTTGTTTACCTTTTCCCAGTATTTGCCTTGATTGTGTGTGTGGTATTCTGTCTTGGTTCATGCTTAAGGATGTTTTTGAAGACCTTGAAAAAATTCCTTTTATTAGAAACTTTTGTACCTGTATGTGGTTTTCTATTGCATACAGTCACGTACAAAGGCCTGCATACATGGGTTGCTCTATAGGACAGTTGCGTACAGTACATGGGTTTCCCTTGTACATAGTCGCGTACAAGACTTAGCATTTGAATTTTTGGGTTAGGGTTTGCTTGTCCCTGTCCCTTTATAAAATTTGTTTGCTGGTTGGTCTTCCTTATAAGCATTATACTGTCAGTTTGATGACCTTGTTGGCCACACCTTGTGCTTTCTTGTAAAGCCCTTGAGTTTCTTTTGTTTGGATTGTCTTCTATTTGCAATTTGAAGTGGATTTTCCTGTTTTGGGTTATAGGTTTAACTGTAGGTTGTCTGAATCAGTGATCAGGGTTCTGGACACTATTTTTCCCATTCTATCTTTGGATAGTGATTGGTTTGTCACTTACCTTTGTGTCATCTCAGTGATTTCTTGTCATTGTACTCGCCCAAGCTAGGGTTCCAAGTCTTCCCTTGTTGGTTGATATTTGGTCTTATTAATCTGTTTTACTTCAGTTTGCTTGCTTTATATAGTTGATTGAATTCAAGCATACTCAAGTTTTGTGCATTTAGGTGCATACTAGTCTTTGAGCATTTTAAAAAGTGAAAAGAAAACATTTTAAGCTTTTGCATGTGATTTTGCATAGAGTAGTTTTACTTTCAGTTTTTAAAATATAATCTCAAAAAACTACAAAAATATAGTCTTAGTTTTCTCTTTCTCGTTGCATTTTAATCAATTTATATTTACAAAAAGAAAAAGAAGTTTGTTTTAGTAGTGATAATTTGCTTTGAAAACATACACCTTTGCTTTTTACATTTCTTATCGAGTCAAAAAAATCAGAGTCCTTCACTCCACTTCCTTCTGAGTAAAGAAATAGCCCTTAAAATGAACGCAATAATTAAAATTTACTAGTAATTTGTATTTTTTAGGGCCATTCACCTACTAGCTTAGGCTAGACTTGTGGGCTAGGAAGCGTAAACTTCCCATAAGTTTTAAAATTCAAACATAGTGGACCGTTCAATAGGTAAATCCTTATTGTTATCGATTGTATCTGGGAAGCTCCTCTCAAACAGCAGTCAAGATGAGGCCGCGTGAAGGCATTGGACTGAGGAGATAACCCTTCGATTCCTTGTCGAAATGTAAATCAGGAATTTTACGCATCTGGGGATTCTATCCTAGACAGAGTTTTAGGCTCAGCTACCCTGCCCATGCATACGAGTCAGGCTTGCGACTGTCCCCCCAGAATATTGGTATAGCTAAGGTAGCCTTTATTCTCTTGAAATTTAGGGTTCATACCTAGGTAAACTGGAAGGCTATTTCTGGTTCACCTTGGATGGGCTTGGAAGGTAACCCTTGTTGAAAGTGTAGGAGGGCGGTGGGTGATATCTCTACTTGTGGCTAAGAACCTCTTCAATGACACCAAGTAACTGTTCTTCAGCTTTCTTCGGGAAAGCATATCTTTTACCCTTGCTGACTATTGATGCTTTAGGATTTTTCCTAGTGATTGCTCTATGGTTTGTCTGTGTTTATCCAACCTCAGGGTTTGAATTGTCAAATTTACAATCATGGAGGACCAACCTATAAGAAGGTCATGAAGGTTGCAAAACCTTCCTCCTCTCATCACATTAGAACCTCCACCTCAAAGGTGGAGATTGGACATGGATAGTTCATTTTGCTTTGGGACCAAGACAAAGAACCCCTGGGGGCAAGAAAATTCAAGGCCATGTGGTTAGGGCCTTATGTCATGTCGAAGTTCTTAAAGAAGGGCACATATGAGTTAATATATTTTGATGGGAATAAGCTACCTGAGCCTAGAAATGGGCTCTATTTGAAGAAGTACTATGCTTAGGCTTAGCACTTTTTCTTGTATTCTATTGTATGTATTTTTATGTACACTATTTTGTCGGTTTTTGTTTTTTATACCATCTGCTGGTTGTTGTAGATGTCTTCCGAGAGGTATGTAGGTTTCGCTGATGGCGCTAGTCACCACACTTGTAATCTTGCTTCAGCAGCATGGGTCATTTATTCTCCCTCAGGACAGTTAGTTGCCTTAGGAGGCGCTTGCTTAGGTCTTGCTTCTAATAATGTTGCTGAGTATAGGTCTATAATTGAGCTTCAATGGGATGCTTTGTCACATGGTATCACTCAGCTGAAAGTGCAAATGGAATCTCAAATGGTGGTTTCCCAGCTCAATTGAGCTTATCAGGTGCAAAACCCTATTCTATTGCATCAATTCATGCAAGTTAGGTTATTGGAAAGAAATTTTGAGTTCATTACATTCAATCACATTCCAAGAAATCAGAATTCATTGACTGATGCATATGCTAATTGCATTTTGGATTGGAATATAACACATATTTCATAAAAATATAGAGCATACACATAAAAACCATTTGTAAATAAACCAACAATATGTGTGTGTGTGTGTGTGTGTGTGAATATCTGTCTATAGATAGGTCAAGTCTCTAATCCTTAGATCTAGTCATAAGTGTATAATATACAAAAATATGTATTGTAGTCCATCAAAATTCCCTAGATCTATGTTGGACCACCCTGGTCCCCCTATACTTTGGCTTCCTCAGCCTCCTCAGCTTCGGCAGCCTCAACAGCATCTATGTACACTAAAATAGCTATGGCTACCCACCTCAAAAGGCGTATCAAAACGGGTGGTACTCCAACCACATACTCCTGCATGATGGCTGGGATGTGCTCAATCCTCAAAGTGGATACTCTCTAGGTAAGCCTAGCTATCTTCTCCTCTAGAACCCTGATAAGCCCCTAGTCTTCACCTAAGATAGGAAGAACAAACATACGTGGATTCCCTTCAAGGCAGACTGGTCCAATATCTGTATTTTGACATGTTTATAGGATTATAACTCTTTTACATATGTATATATCCCTATATTTTAAAATTCATAAAAATTTTAAAACTTGAAAATTAAAAATTACCTAGCTCTCCCCATGCTCCTCCTAGAGGGAGGATAAGGTCTGGATCGCCCTGAAAATCCATCCCAACATATGGAAACTAATCCAATGCTGGCAACTGCCACTCCCACCAAAATTAGAAGTCATCATCGTATACACTCTGCACTGACCCACCTCCTCCCTGGTAGAGGAAGATATCTCCCCATCTGCTCAGCCTAGGCTGACGAGGAGATCAAACCGGTAGGGGTACTGCAGGGCTCAACCCCAGCACTCTCTCTCTCGAAGGATACTAGAATGCTCGAATATCCATAGTTCTTGCTTCTTCCTTTCTTGCATTTCTAGAGTTTTTTTCTCAAAATCGGGATCACTCCCGAGCACCAATCATATAACACCCCCTGCATGCAGTCCACTGCCAACCTCATTTGGTTATGTGTAGTGAGATGAAGAGAAGATCATCCCGCAACCCTCACTATGGTACTTGTAAAAACCTGTAGGGGAAGATCACGTATATGTGTAATAGGGATGCAAATCCCTTTCTGTTGGACCCCCGGTGCGCAGTATACATCAATGTAGTTTTGGACACTTAGAGGATCACCACCTCTGTCGATGCCCTCCAACTTGACTGGAGCCTCTCTTCATGATAGACTGGCAATGAAGTAAATATCCTCAGAAGTAATCTCTAAGGACTCACCTTGAAGGTCGAACATGCCCAAATCATGATCCCAGTAGCTTATCATGAACTCTAGCAAGTGGAAATTGGCCCATGTAGGTGATGTGCAAAAGAACTTCAACAACCCACTTGAATGTAACACATTCATAGTGGGGGCATCCTGGAGTGCTTCGTGATCCAAATATTCATGCTCACGCTCCCTCCACTCAAGCACCATCTTCACACCTAGAAAAACAATCATTGTGAAGCTTTAGTTTCATATGGAAATTTAAAATTTTGACTCTATATATCTTTTTTACCCCTCACGCAGTGTACGTGACTGTCTAGTTAGACATGTCACATACTATACGCGACTGTCTTTCAAACAACCCACATACAGAATGCGTGTACACGAGTGTCACTATACCAAACCTGCGTACATAGTGTTCCTTCCTTAAGGGCACTTAAAAATATAAAATTGGGACTCAAATTTGAAATTTACTACGATCAAAATGAAGAGCTTGGGGTCTAGTCTTACCTGACACTTGCAGAATTGGATTTTGTCCACTGGATTGTCCACACCGATCGAATGAGGTAGAGGTTAAAAGTTGCTTCTTATGGCTAAAATTCAAAATGGTGAGTTTTATTTAGTTTTTTGAACTATTTATAGAAATTATATTTCTTAAGTGGGTTTTTGGCCTATAGTTCATATTTTATCAAACTAATCCCATCTCTTTTTGCCTTGTAACAAGTTTTTCGTCATTCTAAAATGTTTTTTGCTCATATAGGATGGTTTTATATCATTCCACATGCATTTTGCATCTATACTAATTCCATCTAAAACTTATTAATCAACATTTTAACCACGGACTATGGTATTCTTAACCATTAGCTCCTTGTCTTTACCATCGTTCTTCCATGGATAGGGCCTTCCTCTCATGAGTATCCTCATTTAGAACCTATGTTGTCTTTCGATACTCATGCTGCAGCTATGTTAGGTATATGGGAATCCTTTTAGCTAATTTTCATGCCAAATGGAGCCTCATTTTGGTCTCTTTTTACAAGCTATCCCTTTATAGGAGTTCCCACCTCTATGGAGTTTCTTTAGTCCCAGGATTGACCCCTTCAAAACAGACTTAACTGTCGAGTTAACTTGTCCGTTCAAACTCGTTAAGAATATGTGAATGGGCATCCGCATTGGTCGTAGGTTATCTCTTTCTCGGACCATGTGGAATAACATGAGAAAGGATCACTCTCTTTTCTACGGAATTGAGAAGAGTATTCTCAGGCATAGGTTTATCACTTTTCTGGACTTGAGGGACTAAATTAATGGAAAAGGAACTCTCGGTATGAGCTTAGTTTTCTCTTTTTCGTGCTCTGGACCTAAACATCAAAAAGATTTCGAGTGTACTTTATGTCTTTGTCATGCTCGTTAAACACTAAAGAACAAAGCATCGAGTTTATTGTTGTAAGCCCCATTTTTCGTACTCAAATGGATCTTTCCGAGTGATCTTTCTTTCCTTCACAATTGTAAAACTCAAGCTATATATGTTGTTCTCGAAGGAGCATTGGGTAGGTGGTAATTTAACCTTTTTTGGACCTCCCTAACTAAGTACGAAAAAGGTTCACCTTTTCTTCTACGGAAGATAAGAGAGTTCTTCTGTGGTATGTTTTATACTTTTTCGGCCTCAGGAGACTAAATTGGATGAAAAAGGACCCCCCTGGAGTCTTCTTTGGAGTTTTTAGACTCTCTAAGAGGTGAAAACACCAACTGAGCATGTACTAGTTCGGGCTCATTAAATCCATGAATCATTGACACTATCAAGCAATATTTCCTCTTCTCTTCAAGCTTGTTAAAAAATGAAGAGAGACTCGAGTTGAATTTCCTGGACTCATTAAAATTTAACAGGGAAGTTAAGGAAGAAGTTTTCTCTTGTTTTCAGATATAGGCAGCATGTCATCCTTGAACATAGCACTCTCTGTCTTTTTCGATACCCATGTCCTAGTGTTCACTTTCAGTTCAGCTATTACTTTGAGTTTATTACTCCTCCTCTTGTTAGTTCTACCTGGGGAATCTGATCATGTCTCCTACATGACAAATAAGTCTAGTTGTTCTATGTATAAATTTAAAAGCTACCTTGGGTCATCTCTGTGTCATGCTTAATGTTCAAGGACTTAACTCAATGTTTGATCTCTATCCCGATCCCATCATTGTCGTATATGTTATCTCTTATGTTTCCCGTCCTTTACCTAGTTCCTAGTCACTCTTGTGATCCGTTGGAGGATCTATTGCCTTCCTTATCATAGTATGGTTCCGCTTCAACACTTCCTGATGATGAAGACCTAGATTTTTTACGTTTGTACCTTTGGATTCACTTTCATCATTGGTGAATTCCATTGCTTCAGTTTTCAATTATCACCTTATTGATTGACAAACTGTTGAATCCTCTCCATGTTCGACTTCAACCCGCATCTATTCACATGGCTTGGATTATACTGGTTCTTTGGGATTGTATATGAAGACCTTAGTTCCCTCACCATGGACTAAGTTGCGCAAGATTATGTTCTACTTATGTACTCAGCTTCCATATCTTTGAAGACTCATCATTATTTTATATAGTGGCTTTGATCCACCTTTGTAATATACGTGGTCTTGTACCCGTAATATATGATGTATTCAAACATTGTAAAGGCACTAGTGTTCTAGTATATTTAACATAGCATCCTTAGATATGACTCTATATATGACATTATTATGTATTTGTTTCAGGTACTACCTCTGCTCCATTGGATTTCTGAGTTCTCCAAAGATTGAGATTATAATGTATTTTAGCCATCGCTTCCCTCTGACCTCACACATAAGGGGGCATATGTTATCAACCCAAATGGCACTTCTCCGTCTGAGTCCCGACACTGTATTTGTTGGTACACAAAAGGACACTTATGGATTGAAGGTTGCCTAAAACACTATAGATGGCATGAGATGCATTCACTATCCACCTAGCTTGCCATTTTTACCTTTTTACATGTTGATTGTTGTATGTGACTCTTTCAATAGCAACTTGTGTACATATGTGACTATCTCCACAACATACCACGTACTGTATGCAAGTATTGTCATTGCAACCCACGTATAGATCTGTACATGGGTTTCCCTTATAGAAACTCGCATGTCATATGCGGGTTTCCAGTATCAATACTTGCGTACGCCTCCATTCGACATTAAAAATAATAAAATAGGATTAATCGAGATTTGTTAAGCCTTAAGCATTAACTATCTTAACTTTCTCAACCTCCTCAACCTTCGAAACTACTCTATTTTCCATAGAGGCCTTGGGGAGGGCATTAATAAATCATACTTGGAGATAAAGTTTATGCTCATGGTATATCTTCAGAAGTATTTGGAGCAGCAAAAATCAGAATCCTTTGGTTGCAGGGGAGTCCATGTTTCAGGCGTTGGGTTGTACGCTTATCTCATTCACTATTGTTAATAAAGAGAATCCTTCTTCCAACTTTGTGTTTACTCTCTTTCATGTATCATGGTTTGATGAATATTTATGATTAAGCACTCTATACATTGTTTATCTAACTTGTCGTATATACATGTATAAGATTGTACTTGGAGGATTTTCTCTTTGTAGGTGAAGGAGGTGCATCCTTGAAAGCTTTGGAGAGGAGCAGAGCAGGAGAATACAAATCTTGGATAAACTGTCGTTAATCGGGTGAGTCCATCATATCTTCCTATTTCCTTTCTATACTTTAAAGCTGATTGTCTTCAAGTTTTAAGAGTAAGTTGGTAACCCCAGACCCTCGGTTATAAGGGTGTTTATTCCTGAACAACATCTGTGACCTGCAGACTGTTCTTAAGATATGTCTATTTGATTTAATATCTTCTTGTTCTCGTGCTCTCTAGTTTATTCTTCTATCTACTCCTAATGATCCACACACAGCCTATATCGACTCTTCTACTTTACTATATGCACACTCAAATGCAGATTACTTCTACTAACGGTCTGCACACTCAGCTACAAATCTGTGGCTCAATAGCCTTCTACTTATACTCTTATAACTACAAAGCTAACCAAATCTGACAAAGTCTAACTGGATATAACCCTTATACATAGTGGGTTCCTTCTATTTATAGTATTTACAATACTACGTAAGGTCGACTGAGTACTACTTAGTTATTACAGATGCAAGCAGTTACAAAATATCTCTATTAGATTAAATGTCAGCCCATACCTAGCCGTGAAAGTCCCGTATGAAATTAACCACAACCTTAACTAGTCGTGGAAATGTATTTCAGCCTATCTGCACTGGTCATAACTAGCCACAAAAGTGTCCTTGGTCTTATACCTATTTTTCCTTCTGCAGTATTCCGTCAGTTTGTACCTGCCTCTTCCATTGACTCTAATTTTCCTTCCTTGTCACAACTTATTCTTTTACCTGCTTTTCTTCATCATGTGCCCAATTTTCCTCTTGAGCTTGCATGGACGATTCTTCCTTGTATAATTTTCCTGGCCCAACAGGTCCCCAATGTTCACATGTGGCTCATCCCAAGCCACTAAGAAAAAATGGATATCTCCGCAAAATTTTGAGTGTTCACAAAATTCAAGCCTCTAGCTCAAGTTGCGCAACAGGACCACCTTGTCCTAAAATTCCTTCAAAATTTGTTGCACCTTGGAAACTTTCTATGTTACTTCCTCTGCCTACTTGGCCAACTATTCCACATGGTCTAAACTGATATGTTCCGACACTCCTGCCTCTAGTGACTGTGCAATACGTTGAAGCTTCTGCTTCATAGGATGAATAAGCCATGTAACTTACGCTGCTTCTAACTAGTGCATAGCTACTTCCTCATTCCTAGTTCACTCTTAATCATAGAGAGCTTGGACTTCCTACTGGAGCTTCTTGATCTCAACCATTTTTGTCACCTTCTTCTTAAGCGGAAACTCTTCATCTCTGCCTTTTCCATGGTTATTTTCTCATCATATTTCCACATGGTTTCCTTGATCTTTTCCCCAGTCTCATCCTCTAGAAGCGCTTTTGATAGCATGGAAATGGCTTCAACTACCTCAGTACAGAGTTTTTCTCCTTTGCTTATCCTTGCAACAGCCTCAGATGCTACTTTGCTTCGTTCTTCAAGGACCTCCGGAGGTGTGGTTGGTACCTACTTTGCTTGAAGTTGTTCCACTTGCTTCTTGAGTTCCACCATGATCTTGGAGAGGCTTCCAACCCTGGTGACTGAGTCTATGTCCTCTTGACCTGCTTCCAGTGGGAATTTCATGATTGCACCTTTGATGGATTCTATGAGTGCAAGCCTGCTCTGCTCTCTTGCCTCAAGTTCCTTCTCTTTTTCTTTGAGGAGGGTCTTGCGCGCTCTCCCCTTCCTTTTCTTCTTCGTCACCTAATCTGATACCACATTTTCTCTAAGGTGCACCTCAGTCGCAGCCACCTATTGGATAGGATAGAATTCAACTAACATGATTTTATAGAAGTTGATGCTCAACATCTCAAACTCGTGGACAAAATCATCATGCTCAGGCATTCCCATTTTCATTACTTGTGCCTTTATTTCTACTTTGATTGGCGGCACCAACTATGATGTTACTAATGACATACTGGAGTCTGCACCATACATTTCAACCTCAATAGTAGTTTTAACTTCGTTTATGGCCTCTGTCAGCTGGTTGATATGTTTAGGGAGCTTGTTGGTTAGTCACAGCTATTTCTTACTTATTCCTTTTAAGCTGTACTTTTCAACCTTTGCAATGGCATTGAAATTTTTTTTTATGTCTTCGTCGACTAAGTTGACCATGTTAGTCCATTTATCTACTTTCCTCTTCTTGTGTGGATGCTTCTCTACACTGTGCGACTCTTCGCGGGACTTCTTCACATCCTTGTTAGTAGGTGTTCCCTTAGATTCATCATCCTTATCATCATCATAATCATCATCCTTGTTCTTCTCACTGTCATCATCATTAGAGCTCAACGACTTATCATCTTTCCCTTTGCCACCATCATTGGCTTCTCCATCCTACTGATCATTGATGTGACCATTTCATTGACCATTTTCCACATCAGTTCCCATGCCAATGTTTCCACCTTGGTTACCTGGAGGGTCTTCTTGGTTTCCTCCTTCAGCCATCGACTATGCTAGTGGGATGCACCATTCTTCAGGCCACTCCTAGATAATTACATATTCAGGCCAACAGAACCATTTGTTGGCCTCTTTCCCCTTCTTGTCTTGAACCACAGTTCAACAACAACACAATACCAACAACACACCAAAATACATCGGCCTGACAGAGCAAGCTCAGTTGGAAACGCTCGCAAGGTAGACACAATCTCACTTGAGATATCTTAATGTGTAACTACCATAACCATGTTTCCATAGTTGGTGAAGGATTATAGTCCCTTGGTGCATGGCCAAGGTGCTCAATAGAGATAGGAAGATGGAGTCTATTGATGTGCGACAGAGGTGCAATTGTGTGCCACAACTAACATGCGACACAACCTTATCCTTAACCACTCAACAACTGGCGCGATGGTGTGATGCAACCGATTCCTTATATTGGACCGACATTGTGCGACTTATATTATAACTTAGAATCTTGACCATGAACTCATACATATCATTTCAATGATGCATTAACATTCATTCATTCACTAACTGGTAATATTACAACATACATTCAACAATAACCATAAACTATGAAAAGTAAGCGAACATTCACATACATTCAACATCATCCATCTATTTGACACAGGGAATTAATGTGGAAAACCATACGGGAAAAACCACCAAGGCGCTCTTCATCTGGCATGAGAAATATATGTAGCACCTTGTAGTCTGCGACCTGCAGACTATTCTTAAGATATGTCTATTTCAATCAATCTCTTCTTTCTCTCATGCTCTTTGGTTTATTGTTTTATCTACTCCTACTTATCCACAAACATTTTGGATAGAATATTCTACTTTACTATCTGCGCACTCAACACTAAACCAGTGTCACACAGCATTTGCATGATACCTGTTAGTGCCGGAAATTGTTCTCAGACTACAAAGGAACAAGCCAACACAATCTCATAAAACACAATTATGTAAGATAGGTTTTTTAGGGTTTTGGTTGTACAATTTGTAAACAAGATGGTAAAAAACTTCATAAGGCTAAAGAAAACACTAAATCATGCACAATTGAAGGACTGGGATGCATAGCATATAAAACATAAACCAGATACAATAATCACAACACTGAATTCCATACACAATTAACAAGCATTTCATGAATAATAACCTCAAACAAGAAATGAATATATCAACTGAGTGATTAAACAAATCAAAAATGAAACCAGCAAATAGGCTAAATAGGGCTTATAGTTGCATATATTTCATAATCAGTCATTCAAAAATATAGAAGAGTTTTTGACACTTAGCTTCATAAACCACATCTTGATAGCCTCCCCTTGTAACAAGATTTGAACCCTCAGCCTTTTCCTAGCCTTACTTTTATCTTGGTTTCTCACAGACAATTACATAACTGAAAAAAACTACCTTTAGGTCATACTACCGAATTGTTCAATAAGACTATAGTAATACAAAATAAAATAACTTTTTCAAAAACTAACTAATAACAACTATTCTTAAAGCACTTTACAAGTCCTTATCAACCTCTACTAAAAGAGTTATCCCTTCTAAAGCTTGAATCTTCTTTCTTGCTTTCTGGTGATCTGCTTCCATGTCTTGAACTCTTTTTGAAAGCACTTGATTTTGCTGTGTTAGCTCTTGAATGGTTTGTTTCAGTTCTATATACAAACTTTGTGTCTGTCTTTTTATTTTCAAAGCCTCCTTAGAAACTGTAATTAATTCTTGATAGTGGATATTTACCTCTTCTAAATCTTCTCTCAATCTTCTATTGGCAGTCACTAATCCCTCATTTGTCTCATGCAGGTACTCGATCTGATATTTGTACTGTTTGATACTCCTCTATAAATTTTCATTTTCAGAATCAATGCACTTCCCTTCTGATACTGGATGCATTTATTCTGGCATCCAAGGGATTTTCAACTTCTTAAAAATCTCTTCATCTTCTTCCAGCTGCTCTGTCATGGCCACAGGGACTTCTGAATATTCTTTGACTTCAACAATACATTGGGTTAATTCCTCAGCAACCCTTCCTTTCTCTGCACAAAAGCTTGATATAACTGAATGTTGATTCTTTAAATCATCTTGATGTTGGTCTAAGATTACCTTCTTTCAAACTTCCTCAAATATCTCTGAAATTTTGGTTTCAGTGAAAGCTAATTTATTTTCTGAAATAATTTGCTTCTTACCCTTCATTTCCTTTTCATTTAGATCTTCATTGTCTTCTAGCTCTTCTTGAGATGAAGAGTCTTCAATGACTATGATTTTCTTTTGAGCTAGTTTAGGGTTTAACAATTTCTTCATATTCAATTTGAGTTTGTTCTTAGGTCTAGTCTTGGGCCTCAAAACTATCCCAATTTCCCCTAACATGCTTAAAGTTTTTCCTTGATGTTTGATAGAAGCTAGATGGACAACCTTCCTTTTTATCCCTCGTGACATTTCCCCTTCTTCAGACTGTTTCTGTACATCCTGTTCAGTGTTAACCCTAGCCTCATCAAACAATGACTTTTCCTCATCTTCAAACTGCACTGTAATATGAACTTGTTCCTGTTCTTTCACATTTTCCATTACCCCTTGGTTCAATTCTACATGAAGAGTATCTTCTACGGGCTCCACATCTTTCACTTCTGCCTTTGAAATTTCATTTTCCTCAATATTGGTCTGTTGTTCAACTTCAACATTTTCATCTCCTTGAGTCATAGATTTTTCTGGTACATTATCCTATTCAATCTTGACTGTGACTCTATTTTTCAGTTTCTTGACCAAATTATGACCTTTATTCAATTGTATTTTGTGAGCTTGATCTTCCTTCTCTGTTTGAAATCTAGACCAAAATAGAAAATAATCCCATGTTTTCTCCTTCATTCGAAGCACAGTCCTTATGACTAGCTTTATAATCCCATGATGAAATTCAGACTGTTTAGTGTTGTCTTGATGCTCCTTTACCTTGCTAGACATCTTTTGTAGACTTTTAAGGAAAACAAATGGAAGATTCATCTTTGCTTCATGGTTAAGAAGCTACAAAAACTTAAATTGATACTTACAAACAAATGTAAATCTTCCTTCACAAGTGATATAACTTTGAAGGATTTTTATTGGCTCTCTCCATTTTGGTTTAAATTTTTGGATATGTAATCCTTTACCCTAGTCTACTACCACATCTAGAAGTAAGTATTTCCCTGCATAAAAGGTAAAAGGTACTTTTTTAAACCAATATTTGCCTTCACCTGCGATCCTCGTGGCTTCTTCTTTCAGTTCTTTGGTCAACTCAATCTTCAAGGTGTCAAAAGTAACAATATCTTTATCCAATCACTGAGCAAACTTATAAGAGACCTCTATGTGATACCCATCAATTTTCTCAAAAAAAGCTTAACCATCTTGCCTCTAAAAATAGTCTTGCACAGTCTGGGAAATCTTGAACCCAAGACAGGTCTGAGGGTTCAGCTCTGTTTGTTTTCCCACTCCTCTTCATTTTAAATGACTAAACAAATTGCTTCTTTCAGTAAAGAATTCTAACTCTATTCAGATTTTGGCATATTTGATGGACAATGATATTTTGGGAAATTAAACCCCTGAACTGGATTTTATCACTTAAACTGATAAGTGTCTTAATTCTATTGACAGATAAAATTCAACATTTAGTATCAATTGGGTTTATATACTAGCATTCTTCATTAAATTCCATAATTAATCTTCTGTCAGTGTAAACACAAATGCATGGAATATGATAGCAATTCACCTCCTACCTGTCAGAATAGTGAATTCAACTACTAGAAATGCATTTTCCTGTCTGCTAGGTGTCCAATTTCATTCCTTAATCCACATTTGACCTCCATGATAATGCCAAACAGTCGCCCTTCAAAGCCCTAAATTATCGACTTTCTTCCATTCTTGATTACAAACTGCCAAACTTTTCCACAAACTCGTATGCTCTTCATGCGCCCCAGGAGATGCATAATTCAAGGCGAATTTTCCTCATCATGAATAATTATCAATATTCCACTACTATGTATCATAACTTCAATACCACCGCAACTTACCCTAATGATGGCTTGCTTGAACTATTAACAGCTGTCACAATGATCACTTTGGCCAAGAACACATATGAAACCCAGTAACAAGTGTGAATGACCTCTCCCATGCATGAATTTCAAAAAATTTGAACCAAAAATCATGATTTTCAGATAGTGCGATTTTCTTGTAGCGTGTGTGTGTAACTTTTTCGAGCTTGCGCTACAAGAAAACCGGTATCAAGGATTTCCAAAAATAAAACTCATAACAAAGTGTTAACTTTGGTTAAATGACTTAGAATAAAACTTTATGATATTTTTTAGGACCTTTAGTTCATATAAACATCCTACAAGCCCCTGAACTATGAATTTTTCTAAATAAAGCCAAAATTGGGAAAAAAAACCTACAAAGTCACCTAAATACAAACATAAAAATTAAAGAAAAAATTTAAAGTAACCTAAAATCCAAAATTAAAAATGAACAAAACCATGTTTCAAAAAACAAGAAAATGCTTTAAAACAAGAAGCAAAAATAGGCTATAACATCTGGCTCCTGCTGCGGGATGAAGTCCTCCCTGTGAGGCTTCAAGAACCTATACATCAGTGCCTTCTGTGCTGTAACTGCAACTTCCTGCTACTCTGCAAAAATTCCATTGGGTCATGGAGTCTTTATTTTGTTCTTCACATTGGTATATACAATGAAAGTCCAATATCTACCTCAAATAAAAATGTTTGAGGAAACTTCCATTAACTGGATTAGACAATTCCTCACCACCCAAAGTCAGTAACACAAAAGTATTATTCTCCAGAATCTTTGATACTATGAAAGGACCAAACCATAGATTATCAAACTTGCCATGCTTTCCTTTCTGCTCCTTTCTAGCATCCCATCTCAAAACCATATCTCCATCTAAAAAAGTGTTCTCCTTGATCTTTCTATCAAACCTTTCTTTGATCTTTGTCCTATACAACTGAGCTTTTTCCTCTACCGTTTCATGTTTCTGCTATAACTCTATCAGTGCATAAATTCTTCCTTAAATATCACTGGGTTCTTCTTGACTATCTTGAAAAAATTTCATCACTGGAATACCAAGTTAGACAGGAAACACTACATCAGTACCATATACCAAGTGGAAAGGAGAAGTTCCATTTTCCTTTTTAATTGTTATTCTGTCTGCCCACAATGCATATTTTAACATTGAGTCCCATGATCATTTATTCTGCTTCAATAACTTCTTGGTACTCTGAATAATACTCTTATTAGTTGACTTAGCTAAACCATTTCCATAAGGATAATAAGGTGTTGAGTGTTTCAAAATAATCCCATTCTTTTCACAGAATGCCACCATAGCTTTAGACTTAAAATCTTGAGCATTATCAATCAATAACTTCTTGGGACATCCAAATATGCTAAGAATATTTTCCTAAATAAAATCTATGATTACCTTGTCTATTACACTTCTTGTGGGGATAACTTCTACCCATTTAGTAAAGAAATCTGTAGCAGTCAAAATCCATTTACGCTGCCTTGAAGAAGAAGGATTTATCTCTCCTATGAAGTCCAAACCCCACTGCTGAAAAGGGGCATTTACTGCAATTGACTTTAATGGAAACGACACCAACTTTTGCTTGCCAGCAAATTTTTGACATGGGACACATGCTCTTACCTGCTGATATACATCGGAGAATAAAGAAGGCCAATAGTATCTGGATCTCAAAATTTTATAAGCTGTTGCCTTCCAATACTTATGTCCCCCACAAGCATTTTCATGTGATTCAGAGATTACTTCTTCAATTTCTGGCTTATCCAAACATCTAAGAAAAATACCCCCTGGATCTTTCCAAAACAGCTGTTTTTCTATCAAACAATATCTAGTAGTTTTCAACTTCAATAACCTAGTAGCTTTCTTGTCTAGATGTTTTGCACATTGTAAATACAAGAGAAAGTGTACAATATCTGCATACCATGTGGATTCTGCATAGTGGTCCATAATTTTTTCCTTCTCTTGCTCTGCTTGCAATTCTTCTTGTGCTGGCTATTCTGCCATGAGATGTAGACCTAAATCTTGACAATTTGAATCAGCTAACAATTTAGCCAAGCCTTGTCCCTTTAATAGCTTTGTAGGATTAATGTCCACATCATATTCCATTATTTTTGTAATCCATTTCCCTCTTTTTCCCTGACTATCAGGTTGAGTCAAAACATCCTTAATGGTAGCATTAGGAACATAAGCAATGACTTTGGAATGTAAAACATAAATTCTAAAAAACTTTAATGCCTTTACCAATGAGTAAGATTTCTTCTCTAAAGTGTTTTACTTTAGCTCTGAGTCTCTGAGGGTCTTGCTTAAAAATGCAATTAGTTGTTCAAGTCCATCCTTATTCTTCTGTAATAAAATAGCAGCTAAAGTATCCTCTGATGCAAAATAAAAAGTCAAAAATTCCTTTGTAAAATCAGGACTTACTAGTACTGGTGCTTCCGTAAGAGCTATCTTAATCTTTTAAAACGAATTTTTAGCTTCTACAGTCCACTTAACTTCTTGATCCTTCTTCAACATGGTTGTAATCTATTTAATGGTTTCAGCAAAATTTGGTATGAACCAACGCAGAAATTTTTTTTTCCCAATAAAAGATTGCACATCCTTCTTGCTCCTTGGTAAACTAATTTTCAGAATAGCTTTTACCCTTTTTGGATCTACCCTTATGCCATAAGCTGAAACTAAATGACCCAAAAACTTACCTTCTTGTACATAAAATGTGCTTTTGGGATTGAGAGGCAAACCATATTTTCTGCATTTCAGGAAAGTTTGTTCTAAGTGTTTTAGGTTCTCATCATAAGATTGTGAGAAGACTATAATATCATCTAAATAGATCACTACAAACTTATCCCTCTCTCCCACAAAGGCTATGTCCATAGCTCTTTGAAAGGTAGATCCAACATTCATTAATCCAAAAGGCATTTTGTCGTACTTGAAAGTACCCCAAGGAGTAGTAAAATATGTCTTTTCTCTATCATCACGGTGCATTGCAATTCGGTTATACCCTAAAAAACCATCTACCATTGAAATTCTTTGTGTACCAACCACCTTCTGAAATATTTGTTCAATCTTTGGCAAAGGGTAATTATCCTTCAGTGAAGACCTATTCATATTTCGAAAATCAACACACAATCTGATTTCACCATTCTTTTTTCCGACAGGTACTAGATTGGATACCCATGAAGAATATTGGAGGGGAACAATAATCTTAGCATCTAACAATTTTTAACCTCTTTCTCTATAATGGGAAACAAGGCTAGATTGATTCTCCTTAATTTCTATATGAAAGGTTTAACATTTGGTTTCAAAGGCACTTTATGTTGTATAATACTAGTATCATATGTCTTCAAATCCTCGTATGACCAAGAAAAAACATTGACTTACTCTTTTAATAACTTGATGTACCTGTTTCTTTGCTCTGTTGTGAGTGCCTTTGAGATCTTCGCCATTTTGAGATGCTCCTTGGTGCCAATATTACAATCCATTACATTTTCTTCTGAATACTGCATAACTGGTTTTAAAGGGGTATCATCCTTCGAAAAAGTCCTCTCCAAAGGCACCAGACCCTTAGGAATGAAATTACTTTTCAGCTCAATGATCTTGTGACCTGCAATCTTATTTTATGCAACACCTTCAAAATACTCAATTTCATCATCTTGTTCTTGGTCAATTAAGGAATTAAAAAACTCACATGTCAGCTCTAAAAACCTTTTTATCTCAAAATCATCTTCAAAAACTCTCCATTGCTTTATATTATCAGGCACAGAAGGTCTATACCTAACCTTAATAGGATACTTCAGCCATGTTGTTTTAGGAATCTTGAAATGTGTGGCTGCTAGGGCAAGAGAATCAGCAGTTTGGTTATGATCCCTAGGAATAGAAGTGATATTAAAAGCCACAAAGAAATTTTCTATCATATCCCATACTTCATTCCTATACACTTTCGGTAGATCTTGTTTTACTTGATAGTTATTCCTTACTTGCTGAACAACCAACTCAGAGTCGCCATACACAGAGATTTGCTGAATACCTAGATATTTTGCAGCTATCAAACCTAACAACATAGCTTCATACTCTGTTGTATTATTATTGGTAATAAATTCCAACTTATACATTAATCTTACTGCTTCACCACCAGGAGATATCAGAACAATTCCTGCTCCAGCACCTTCTTTAGACGATGATCCATCAAAATACATTTGCCAAAGTCCATCCTCCTATTCCCTAGTGCATGTGAATGATTTTGCTTTTTCAACCTGTAATAAACCAGCAGCATCATTATCATCACTAAAGTGCAACATACAATTACCCAAATCCTTTTCAACAACATACAATTGATGATTTGTAGGATTTTTTTCATCAGTCACAATATAAGCAAATTGTAACTCTCTATACAACCTTCTGTTTTCACCTCCAAAGATAGGGATGGTTGCATATGTTATGTCCATCTGTAGAGTTCAACCTACCTTCTTGGCCGAATATATAGAGAGGATCATTCCAAACTTAGGTGTAATGTCTGCCACTACTACATCCATAATCACACTCCTCATTGGTAGCTGAGCTAAAGTAACTACCATATCCTTTATCACTCCTAAACATTTTATAGCTCAACAATCGAAAGCATACAAGTCATGATAAGGTTTTGTTATTCTCAACCCTAAGGCCTCTATGACTGCTTTTGGAATTAGATTATGAGATGCTCTTGAATCCAAAAGGCAATTATGTATCATCTGCTCATGAATGGTTAATGTAATTTAGAAAGGATGAGATGCACTTGCATCATTTTCAGTTTTTCCTACCAAAGCTGATCCAATAAAAATTTTAGGATTTTCCTCTTGTAAATTTACTGTGTCAGAGGGTACTTGACTGTTTGCTGAACCAATCATTTTCAAGACTAAATTTTTATAAGAAGGATTCTTTATCAACTTAGTGAAAGGCATAGGGATCTTAATTTTGCAAAATTCATTTTCAAGATTAAAATTCTGCATACCTTTATTCACCTCTTCAACTTCAATAACTTTCTTTTGTTTATCCTAATTCAGTTTTTTTTCTAATACTGGATCAAACTACTGTTTAGGAGGCAGAATTACCTTTTTTCTAGGATTTTGAACCACCTGTTTTGGCCCTGATCTTAAATTTAGGGTTTTCTTTGGATCAGTCTGATATATATCAGAAGTCACTTCAAGATTTAAATCATTTTCTGTTTCAAACACGTCTGCATCATAATATTCTAAGTTTAAAAATACTCCTCAATTACAAAAACTTCAGTCAATTGTTATCCAAAATAATTCATATCTTGATTTGGATCCTCAAAGAACTCTTCTTCTTCTATTTCTCCTTCATCAGTTACATTTTTCTGAAGTGGAGGTGGCACCTTTTGATCCTTATCTTCTCTCCTTTCTCGTTGTATGTCGTTGTTTCTTCTCTCTTTGGGAATGAAACGAGGTGCAAACTGTCTTCTGAAATTATTTGGATTATTAGGGTTTTTGTATCCCTCTAGAACAGGTTTATTTGAATTTTTCTCTAATTCCAATTTGTTTAGTTTTTTTGTTAATATTTTCACTAGTTTTTCCATCTCATCAATTTTACCTTCTGCAGAATGGGATGTTGAAACCACTAGAGCTGCCTCTTTCTTACCCTTTTTGTCATAAACTTATTGAGCTGAGTTTCCCTTCAGTCTATTAGAAGCAAGTATATTATACTCCAATTCTAATGCTAACTCCTGCATGTTAAGTAAAGTAATAGGTCTTCTTTCTCTCAATAGTAGGGAAAACTCATGATCAAAAGCATTAGCATAAGTGAGTTTTGTAGAAGTTTCAGAAGGTTTAATCTCTCAAAGAATTCTTCCATACATTTTATTGAACCTCTTTGAGAAATCAGCTATAGTTTCATCCTTCTTTCTTCTAAGAGCTCCAAACTCTGTAATGTAATATGTGTGATCCTTAGTATCACCCCATTGTCTCATGAAAAGATCATGAAGCTCTTCTATGATAGTAATAGAGTTTGTTGGTAACTCTCTGAACCATCTTTTGACCTCTCCATCTAGACTCTATACGAAAATCCTCATCTACACATCCTTTGCATCGATATTCTGATTATCTGCATAACTGAGAAATGCATCCCAATGCTCCTCAGATTTAGTCTCACCTTGTCCATTAAACCTAGGAAATTATTTTTGGTACTCTCCACCAAGGAGAGCATTTAAGGGTTGAGGAAAAACTAGAGGTGCATACTTAGCTACCACCATTCAGTCCATCATGTCTAATGGTTGATTTTGGGCTGCCATCTTTAAATTGACTAGTTTAGATGAAGGAAAAATTTGAATAGGACTTGACTAAAAAGAATTCTTTCCAACTTTGAGGTGAAATAAAGGGATTTTTCCAGGAGATAAGGTCTTTGCTTTCTTGAAAGATAGAGGATCAATAAAAATATGAACAGGGATTGTAGGTTGCAACCAGGATGAATCTTGTTCCTCTCCCTTAAGAACAGAAAAAAGGTGAGGATAATTCTAGTTGATCAGTGTTACATAAGGATGGAGATGACTGAGACCTTTTGATTTTCCTAGTTGTTTTTAGAATCTGCTCTGGGTCTGAGACACCCCATTGTAAAGGTGAACTAGGTCTACTTCTTGTTCCAACTCCTTTAGTAGCCACTATGAAATATTTGGTGAAAAGTAGTCTTTTAAAATTTTCTGGTTTAAGTCTACCTCTCAAAACCAATTAAATGATGAGTAACCCAGGGAAAGTAGGATTTCATCTTCGTCCTCAGCAACGGTTCCAAAGATAGTAGTGCCAGAAATTGTTCTCAGACCTCAAAAGAACAAACCAACACAATCTCATAAAACACAATTAAGTAAGATAGGTTTTTTAGGGTTTTGGTTGTACAGTTTGCAAACAAGAGGGTAAAAAACTTCACAAGGCTAAAGCAAACACTAAATAATGCACAATTGAAGGACTATGATGCATAACATATAAAACATAAACCAGATACAATAATCACATCACTGAATTCGATCCACAGTTACCAAGCATTTCATGAATAATAACCTCAAACAAAAAATGAATATATCAACTGAGTGATTAAACAAATAAGAAATGAAACCACCAAATAGGCTAAATGGGGCTTATAGTTGCACATATTTCATAATCAGTCAGTCAAAAATACATAAGAGTTTTTGACACTTAGCTTCATAAACCACATCTTGATAACCTCCCCTTGTAACAAGATTCGAATCCTCAGTCTTTTCCCAGCCTTACTTTTATCTTAGTTTCTCAAAGACAGTTACATAACTGAAAAAAACTACTTTTAGGTCATACTAACTAATTGTTCAATAAGCCTATAGTCATACAAAATAAAATAACTTTTTCAAAAACTAACTAAAAACCACTATTCTTAAAGAACTTTACAAGTCCTTAGCAGCCTCTGTTAAAAGAGCTATCCCTTCTAAAGCTTGAGTCTTCTTTCTTGCTTTCTAGTGATCTGCTTCCAAGTCTTCAACTCTTTTTGAAAGCTCACAATTCTGCTATGTTAGCTCTTGAATGGTTTGTTTCAGTTCTGTATACAGACTTTGTGTCTATCTTTTTTCTTTTCAAAGCCTCCTTAGAAACTGTAATTAATTCCTGATAGTGGCTATTTACCTCTTCTAAATATTCTCTTGATATTTTGTTGGCAATAACCAATCCCTCGTTTGTCTCATGTAGGTACTCAATTTGATATTTGTACTGTTTGATACTCCTCTGCAAATTTTCATTTTTAGAATCAATGCACTTCCCTTCTGATACTGGATGCATTTCTTCTAGCATCCAAGGGATTTTCAACTTCTTAAAAATCTCTTCATCTTCTTCCAGCTGCTCTGTCATGGCTAGAGGGACTTCTGAATATTCTTTGACTTCAAAACTGAATTGGGTTGATTGCTCATCAACCCTTCCTTTCTCTACAGAAAATCTTGATATAACTGAATGTCGTTTCTTTAAATCATCTTGATGCTGATCTAAGATTACCTTCTTTCGAACTTCCTCAAATATCTATGAAATTTTGGTAAGATAGGTCATATCTCTCAAATATATCTAAAACTTTACAAGTCCTTAGCAGCCTCTGTCAAAAGAGCTATCCCTTATGAATCTTGAGTCTTCTTTCTTTCTTTCTGGTGATCTGCTACCAAGTCTTCAACTCTTTTTGAAAGCTCATGATTCTGTTGTGTTAGATCTTGAATGGTTTGTTTCAGTTTTGTACACAGACTTTGTGTCTATCTTTTTCTTTTCAAAGCCTAATTAGAAACTGTAATTAATTCCTGATAGTGGCTATTTACCTCTTCTAAATATTCTCTTGATATTTTGTTGGCAGTAACCAATCCCTCGTTTGTCTCATGCAGGTACTCAATTTGATATTTGTACTGTTTGATACTCCTATGCAAATTTTCATTTTTAGAATAAATGCACTTCCCTTCTGATACTGGATGCATTTCTTCTAGCATCCAAGGGATTTTCAACTTCTTAAAAATCTCTTCATCTTCTTCCAGCTGCTCTGTCATGGCTAGAGGGACTTCTGAATATTCTTTGACTTAAAAAATGCATTGGTTTGATTTCTCATCAATCCTTCCTTTCTCTACACAAAATCTTGATATAACTAAATGCCATTTCTTTAAATCATCTTGATTCTGGTCTAAGATTACCTTCTTTCGAACTTCCTCAAATATCTCTGAAATTTTGGTTTTAGTGAAAGCTAATTTATTTTTCGAAATAATTTGCTTCTTACCCTTCATTTCCTTTTCATTTAGATCTTCATTGTCTTCTATCTCTTCTTGAGATGAAGAGTCTTCAATGACTGTGGTTTTCTTTTGAGCTATTTTAGGGTTTAACAATTTCTTCATATTCAATCTGAGTTTGTTCTTAGGTCTAGTCTTGGGCTTCCAACCTGTCCCAATTTCCCCTAACATGCTTAAAGTTTTTCCTTGATGTTTGATAGAAGCTAGCTGGACAACCTTCCTTTTTATCCCTATTTACATTACCCCTTCTTCAAACTATTTCTGTACATCCTGTTTGGTGTCAACCCTAGCTTCACTAGATAATGACTTTTCCTCATCTTCAGACTACACTGTAATAGGAACCTGTTCTTGTTCTTTCACATTTTCCATTACTCCTTGGTTAAGTTCTACATGAAAGGTATCTTCTGCATGCTCCGCATCTTTCACTTCTACCTTTGAACTTTCATTTTCCTCAATATTGGTCTGTTGTTCAACTTCAAAATTTTCATCTCCTTAAGTCATAGATTTTTCTGGTACATTATCCTCGTCAACGTTGGTTGTGACTCTCTTTTTCAGTTTCTTAACCAAATTATGACCTTTATTCAACTATCTTTTCTGATCTTGATCTTCCTTCTCTATTTGAAATCTAGACCAAAATAGAAAATAATCCCATGTTTTCTCCTTCTTTCAAAGCACAGTACTTATGACTAGCTTTATAAGCCCATTATGAAATACAGACTATTTAGTGTGGTCTTGATGCTCCTTTACCCTTCTAGACATCTTTTGTAGACTTTTAAGGAAAAAGAATGGAAGATTCATCTTTGCTTCATGGTTAAGATGCTGCAAAAACCTGAAATGATACTTAAAAACAAATCCAAATATTCCTTCACAAGTGATATAAATTTTCAAGATTTTAATTGTCTCTCTCCATTCTGGTTTAAATTTCTTGATATGTACTCCTATACCCCAATTTGCTACCACATCTGGAAGTAAGTATTTATGTGCATCAAAGGTAAAAGGTAATTTTTTAAACCAATATTCGCCTTCATATGGGATCGCTGTGGATTCTGCTATCATTTATCTGGTCAACTCAATATTCAAGGTGTCAAAAGTAACAATATCTTTATCCAAGCACTGAGCAAACTTATAAGAGACCTCTATGTGATACCCATCAATTTTCTCAAAAAATCTTAACCATCCTGCCTCTAAAAAGAGTCTTGCACAGTTTGGGAAAGCTTGAACCTAAGACATGTCTGAGGGTTCAACTCTGTTTGTTTTCCCACTCCTCTTCATTTTAAATGGCTAAACAAATTGCTTCTTTTAGTAAATAATTCTAACTCTATTTAGATCTTGGCAAATTTGACAGACAATGATATGTTGGGAAACTAAACCCTTGAATTGGATTTTATCACTTAAACCGATAAGTGTCTTAATTCTATTAACAGAGAAAATTCGACATTTAGTATCAATTGGGCTTATATACTAGCATTCTTCATTAAATTCCATAATTAATCTTTTTTCAGTGTAAACCTAAATACATGGAATATGATAGCAATTCGCCTCCTACCTATCAGAATAGTGAATTCAGCTGCTAGAAATGTGTTTTCCTATCTACTAGGTGTCCAATTTCATTCTTTAATCCACCTTTGACCGCCACGATAATGCCAAACAGTCACCCTTCAAAGCCCTAAATTATCGACTTTCTTCCATCCTTGATTACAAACTGTCAAACTTTGCCACGAACTCGTATGCTCTTCATGCACCTCAGGAGATGTGTAATTCATGATGAATTTTCCTCATCATGGATAATTATCAATATTCCACTACTCTGTTTCATAACTTCCAAACCACTGCAACTTACCCTAATGATGGCTTGCTTGAATTGTTAACACCTGTCACAATGATCACTCTGGTTGAGAACACATATCAAACCCATTAACAAGTGTGAATCACCTGTTTGATGTGCGAATTTCAAAAAAATTGAACCAAAAATCATGATTTTCAGATAGCACGATTTTCTTGTAGCACGCGTTTGTAACTTTTCGGGCTTGCACTACAAGAAAACCTGTTTCAATGATTTTCAAAAATAAAACTGATAACAGACGATTAACATTGGTTAAATGACTTAGAATAAAACTCTATGATATTTTTTAGGACCTTTAATTCATATAAACATCCTACAAGCCCCTGAACTATGAATTTTGCTAAATAAAGCCAAAATTGGGAAAAAACCTATGAAGTCACCTAAATACAAACATAAAAATTAAAGAAAAAATTTAAAGTAACCTAAAATCCAAACTTAAAAATGAACAAAACCATGTTTCGAAAAACAAGCAAATGCTTTAAAATGAGAAGCAAAAATAGGCTATAACATTTGGCTCCTACTGCGGGATGAAGTCCTCCCTGTGAGGCTTCAAGAACCTGTAGATTAGTGCCTTCTGTGCTGTAATTGCAACTGCCTGCTACTCTGCAAAAATTCCATTGGGTCATGGAGTGTTTATTTTGTTTTTCACATCGGTATATACAATGAAAGTCCAATATCTACCTCAAAAGATGTGAAAATGTTTGAGGAAATACCCATTAACTATATTAGATAATTCCTCACCATCCAAAGTTTGTAACACAAAAGTATTATTCTCCAGAATCTTTGATACTATGAAAGAACCAAACCATAGATTATCAAACCTGCCATGCTTTCCTTTCTAGCATCCCATCTCAAAACCATATCTCCATATGAAAAAGTGTTCTCCTTAATCTTTCTATCAAACCTTTCTTTGATCTTTGTCCTGTACAGTTGAGCTTTTTCCTCTACTATTTCACGTTTCTACTGTAACTCTATTAGTGCATAAATTGTTCTTTCAATATCATTGGGTTCTTCTTCACTATCTTGAAAAAATTTCATCACTGGAATACCATGTTAGACAGGAAACACTACATCAGTACCATAATACCAATTGGAAAGGAGAAGTTCCAATTGCCTTTTTAATTGTTATTCTATCTACCCACAATGGATATTTTAACATTGAGTCCCAGGATCGTTTATTTTGCTTCAATAACTTCTTGATACTCTGAATAATACTCTTATTAGTTGAATCAACTAACCCATTTCCCTAAGGATAATAAGGTGTTTAGTGTTTCAAAATAATCCCATTATTTTCATAGAATGCCACCATAGCTTTAGACTTAAAATCTTGAGCATTATCAGTCAATAACTTCTTGGGACATCCAAATCTGCTAAGAATATTTTCCTGAATAAAATCTATGATTACCTTATATGTTGCATTTCTTGTGGGGATAGTTTCTACCCATTTAGTAAAGAAATCTGTAGCAATTAAAATCCATTTATGCTGCCCTGAAGGAGAAGGATTTATCTCTCCTATGAAGTCCAAACCCCACTGCTGAAAAGGGGCATTTACTGCAATTGACTTTAATGGCAATGACACCAACTTTTGCTTTCCAGCAAATTTTTGACATGGGACACATGCTCTTACCTGCTGATATACATTGGAGAATAAAGAAGGCCAATAGTATCAGATTCTCAAAATTTTATAAGCTGTTGCATTCCAATACTTATATCCCCCACAAGCACCTTCATGTGATTCAGAGATTACTTCTTCAATTTCTGGCTTATCCAAACATCTAAGCAAAATACCCCCTGGATCTTTCCAAAATAGCTGCTATTCTATCAAACAATATTTAGTAGTTTTCAACTTCAATGACCTAGTATCTTTCTTGTCTAGATGTTCTGGACATTGTAAATACAAGAAAAAGTGTACAATATCTGTATACCATGTGGATTCTGCATAGTGGTCCATAATTTTTTCCTTCTCCTACTTTGCTTGCAATTCTTCTTGTGTTGGTTGTTCTGCCATGAGATGTAGACGTAAATATTGACAATTTGAATCAGCTAACAATTTAGCCAAACCTTGTCCCTTTACTAGCTTTGTAGGCTTAATGTCCACATCATACTCCATTATTTTTGCAATCCATTTCCCTCTTTTTCCCTCACTATCGGGTTGAGTCAAAACATCCTTATTGGCAGCATTAGGAACATAAGCAATGACTTTGGAATGTAAAACATAAATTTTGAAAAAAATTAATGCCTTTACCAATGAGTAAGCTTGCTTCTCTAAAGTGTTGTACTTCAGCTATGAGTCTGTAAGGGTCTTGCTGAAAAATGAAATTGGTTGTTCAATTCCATCCTTATTCTTCTATAATAAAATAGTAGCTAAAGTATCCTCTGATGTAAAAGAAAAAGTCAAAAATTCCTTTGTAAAATCAGGACTTACTAGCACTGGTGCTTCCGTAAGAGCTATCTTAATATTTTCAAATGAATTTTTAGCTTCTGCAATCCACTTAACTTCTTGATACTTATTCAACATGGCTGTAATCTATTTAATGGTTTCAGCAAAATTTGGTATGAACCAACACAGAAAATTTATTTTTCCAATAAAAGATTGCACATCCTTCTTGCTCCTTGGTAACCTAATTTTCAGCATAGCTTTTACCCTTTCTGGATCTATTCATATGCCATCAGCTGAACCTAAATGACCCAACAACTTACCTTCTTGTACAAAAAATGTGACTTTTTGGGATTGAGAGACAAACCATATTTTCTACATTTCAGGAAAGTTTGTTTTAAGTGTTTTAGGTGCTCATCATTACATTGTGAGAAGACTGTAATATCATCTAAACATATCACTACAAACTTATCCCTCTTTCCCACAATATAATATAATAGACTTAGGATAAGCTTGTATTATGTATCATCTTCTCATGAATGGTTAATGTAATGTAAAATGGAGGAGATGCACTTGCATCATTTTCAGCTTTTTTCTGCCAAAGCTGATCCAATAAAAATTTTAGGATTTTCCTCTGGTAAATTTACTGTGTCAGAGGGTACTTGAATGTTTGTTGAACCAATCATTTTCAAGACTGAATTTTTATAAGAAGGATTCTTTATCAACTCAGTGAAAGGAATAGGGATCTTAATTTTTCACAATTCATTTTCAAGATTAAAATTCTGCATACCTTTATTCACCTCTTCAACCTCAATAACTTTCTTTTGTTTATCCTGATTCTATTTTTTTTCTAATACTGGATTAGACTGCTGTGTAGGAGGCAAAATTACCATTTTTCTAGGATTTTGAACCACCTCTTTTGGCCCTGATCTTAAATTTAGGGTTTTCTTTGGATCAGTTTGATATATATCAGTAGTCACTTCTAGATTTAAATCGTTTTCTATTTCAAACACATATGCATCATAATATTCTGAGTTTAAAAAATCCTCCTCAGTCACAAAACCTTCACTCAGTTGTTCTCCAAAATAATTCATATCTTGATTTGGATCCTCAAAGAACTCTTCTTCTTCTATTTCTCCTTCATCAATTACATTATTTTGAAGTGGAGGTGGCACCTTTTGATCCTCATCTTCTCTCCTTTCTCATTGTATATCGTTGTTTCTTCTCTCTCTGGGAATTAAATGAGGTGCAAACTGTCTTCTAAATTGATTTGGATTATTAGGGTTTCTATCTCCCTCTTAAACAGGTTTATTTGAATTTTTCTCTAATTCCAATTTGTTTATTTTTGCTATTAGGATTTTCACTAGTTTTTCCATCTCATCAATTTTACCTTCTGCGGAGTGGGATGGTTAAATCACTGGAGCTGCGTCTTTCTTACCCTTTCTATCATAAACTTTTTGATATAAGTTTCCCTTCATTCTATTAGAAGCAAGTATATTAGACTCCACTTCTAATGCTGACTCCTGCATGTTAAGTAAAGTAACAGGTCTTCTTTCTCTCAAGAGTAGGGAAAACTCATGATCAAAAGCATTAGCATAAGTGAGTTTTGCAGACGTTTCAGAAGGTTTAATCTCTACAGGAATTATGCCATACATTTTATTGAACCTCTTTGAGAAATCAACTATAGTTTCATCCTTCTTTCTTCTAAGAGCTATGAACTCTGTAATGTAATATGTGTGATCCTTAGTATCACCCCATTGTATCATGAAAATGTATTGAACCTCTTCGATTATAGTAATAGAGTTTTCTGGTAACTCTTTGAACCATCTTCTGACCTCTCCATCTAGACTCTATATGAACATCCTCATCTAGACATCCTTGGCCTCGATATTCTGATTATCTGCATAACTGAGAAATGCATCCCAATGCTCGTCAGCTATAGTCTCACCTTGTCCATTAAACCTAGGTAAGTATTTTTGGTAATCTCCACCAGGGAGAGCATTTAAGGGTTGAGACAAAACTAGAGGTACATACCTAGCTGCCACCATTTGGTCCATCATGTCCAATGGTTAATTTTGGGCTGCCATCTTTAAATTGACTGGTGTAGATTAAGGAAAAACCTGACTAGGACTTGGATGAAAAGGAGTCTTGCCAACTTTGAGGTGAAATAAAGGGATTTTTCCAGGAGATAAGGTCTTTGCTTTCTTGAAATATTGAGGATCGGTAAAAATATGAAAATTACTAATAGAGATTGTAGGTTTCAACCAGGATGAATCTTGTTCCTCTCCCTTAAGAACAGTAAAAGGTGAAGATAATTCTAGTTGATCAAGGTTACATAAGGTTGCAGATGACTGAGACCTTTTGATTTTCCTAGCTATTTTCATAATCTTCTCTAGGTCTGAGACACCCAGTTCTAAAGGTGAACTAGGTCTACTTCTTGTTGCAACTCCTTTAGTAGCCACCGTGAAATATTTGGTGAAAAGTGGTCTTTTAAAATTTGTAGGTCTAAGTCCACCTCTCAAAACCAGTTAAATGATGAGTAACCGAGGGAAAGTAGGCTTTCAGCTTCATCCTCGGCAATGGTGCCAAATATGTTAGTGCCAGAAATTGTTCTTGGACTACAAAAGAACAAGCCAACACAATCTCAGAAAACACAATTAAGTAAGATAGGTTTTTTAGGGTTTTGGTTGTACAGTTTGTAAACAAGAGGGTAAAAAATTGCACAAGGCTAAAGCAAACACTAAATCATGCACAATTGAAGGACTAGGATGCATAACATATAAAACATAAACCAAACAAAATAATCACAACACTGAATTCCATCCACATTTAACAAGCATTTCATGAATAATAACCTCAAACAAGAAATGAATATATCAATTGAGTGATTAAACAAATAAGAAATGAAACCAACAAATAGGCTAAATAGGGCTTATAGTTGCATATATTTCATAATCAGTCATTCAAAAATACATAAGATTGTTTGACACTTAGCTTCATAAACCACAGCTTGATAGCCTCCCCTTGTAACAAGATTCGAACCCTCAGTATTTTCCTAGCTTTAATTTTATCGTGGTTTCTCAAAGACAGTTACATAACTGAAAAAAAAATACTTTTAGGTCATACTACCGAATTGTTCAATAAGACTATAGTCATAAAAAATAAAATATTTTTTTCAAAAACTAACTAATAACCACTATTCTTAAAGCACTTTACAAGTCCTTAGCAACCTCTGCTAAAAGAGCTATCCCTTCTAAATCCTGAGTCTTCTTTCTTGCTTTCTGGTGATTTGCTTCCAAGTCTTCAACTCCTTTTGAAATCTCCTAATTCTGTTGTGTTAGCTCTTGAATGGTTTGTTTCAGTTCTGTATACAGACTTTGTGTTTGTCTTTTTCTTTTCAAAGCCTCCTTTGAAACTGTAATCAATTCCTGATAGTGTCTATTTACCTCTTCTAAATCTTCTCTCAATCTTCTGTTGGTAGTCACTAACACCTCATTTGTCTCATGCAGGTACTCGATCTGATATTTGTATTGTTTGATACTCCTCTGCAAATTTTTATTTTCGGAATCAATGCACTTCCCTTCTGATAATGGATGCATTTCTTCTGGCATCCAAGGGATTTTCAACTTCTTAAAAATATCTTCATCTTCTTCCAGCTGCTCTGTCATGGCCACAGGGACTTCTCAATATTCTTTGACTTCAAAATTGCATTGGGTTGATTGATCAGCAACCCTTCCCTTCTCTGCACAAAATCTTCATATATCTAAATGATGTTTCTTTAAATCATCTTGATGCTGGTGTAAGATTACCTTCTTTCAAACTTCCTAAATATATCTGAAATTTTGGTTTCAGTGAAAGCTAATGTATTTTCTGAAATAATTTGCTTCTTACCCTTCATTTCCTTTTCATTTAGATATTCACTGTCTTCTAGCTCTTCTTGAGATGAAGAGTCTTCAATGATTGTGATTTTCTTTTGAGTTAGTTTATGGTTTAACAATTTCTTCATATTCAATCTAAGTTTGTTCTTAGGTCTAGTCTTGGGCCTCCAACCTGTGCCAATTTCCCCTAACATGCTTAAAGTTTTTCCTTGATGTTTGATAGAAGCTAGCTGGACAACCTTCCTTTTTATCCCTCATGAAATTACCCCTTCTTCAGACTGTTTCTATACATCCTGTTCAGTGTCAACCCTAGCTTCATCAGACAATGACTTTTCCTCATCTTTAGACTACACTGTAATAGGAACTTGTTCCTGTTCTTTCACATTTTCCATTACTGCTTGGTTCATTTATACATGAAGAGTATCTTCTACAAGCTCCGCATCTTTGAATTCTGCCTTTGAAATTTCATTTTCCTCAATATTGGTCTACTATTCAACTTCAACATTTTCATCTCTTTGAGTCATAGATTTTTCTGGTACATTATCCTCTTCACCTTGACTGTGACTCTCTTTTTCAGTTTCTTGACCAAATTATGACCTTTACTCAACTGGCTTTTTTGAACTTGATATTCCTTCTCTGTTTGAAATCCAGACCAAAATAGAAAATAATTCCATGTTTTATCCTTCTTACGAAGCACAGTACTTATGACTAGATTTATAAGCCCATGATGAAATACAGAATGTTTAGTGTGGTCATGATGCTCCTTTACCCTGGTAGACATCTTTTGTAGACTTTTAAGGAAAAAGAATGGAAGATTCATCTTTGATTCATGGTTAATATGTTGCAAAAACCTGAAATGATTCTTAAAAATAAATGCAAATCTTCCTTCACAAGTGATATAACTTTGCAGGATTTTTATTGGCTCTCTCCATTCTAGTTTAAGTTTCTTGATATGTAATCCTTTACCCCAGTATGTTACCACATCTGGAAGTAAGTATTTATGTGCATCAAAGGTAAAACGTACTTTTTTAAACCAATATTCACCTTCATCTAGGATCCCTGTGGCTTCTACTATCAGTTCTATGGTCAACTCACTCTTCAAGGTGTCAAAAGTAACAATATCTTTATCCAAGCACTAAGAAAACTTATAAGAGACCTTTGTGTGATGCCCATTAATTTTCTCAAAAGCGCTTAACCACCCTGCCTCTAAAAACTGTCTTGCACAATCTAGGAAAGCTTGAACCCAAGAGATGTCTGAGGGTTGAGCTCAGTTTGTTTTCCCACTCCTCTTCATTTTAAATGACTAAACAAATTGCCTCTTTCAGTAAAGAATTCTTACTCTATTCACATCTTGGAAAATTTGACAGACAATGATATGTTGGGAAACTAAACCCCTGAACTGGATTTTATCACTTAAACCGATAAGTGTCTTAATTCTATTAATAGAGAAAATTCAACATTTAGTATCAATTGGGTTTATATACTAGCATTATTCATTAAATTCCATAATTAATCTTCTACCAGTGTAAACCCAAATACATGGAATATGATAGCAATTCTCCTTCTACCTGTTAGAATAGTGAATTTAGCTGCTAGAAATGCATTTTCCTGTCTGCTAGGTGTCCAATTTCATTCCTTAATCCACCTCTGATCACCACGATAATGACAAACATTCGCACTTCAAAGCCATAAATTATCGACTTTCTTCCATCCTTGATTACAAACTGCCAAACTTTGCCATGAACTCATATGCTCTTCATGCACCTCAGGAGATGCGTAATTCAAGGGAATATTCCCTCATCATGGATAATTATCAATATTCCACTACTTTGTATCATAAATTCCAGACCACTACAACTTACCCTAATGATGGCTTGCTTGAACTGTTAACACCTGTCACAATGATCACTCTAGCCGAGAACACGTATCAAACCCATTAACACGTGTGAATGACCTCTCCTATGCACGAATTTCCAAAAATTTGAACCAAAAATCATGATTTTCTTGTAGCGTGCGTGTGTAACTTTTTCGGGCTTGCACTACAAGAAAACCCATTTCAATAATTTTCAAAAATAAAACTCATAACAAAGGGTTAACTTTGGTTAAATGACTTAGAATAAAACTTTATGATATTTTTTAGGACCTTTAATTCATATAAACATTCTATAAGCCCCTGAACAATGAATTTTGCTAAATAAATCCAAAATTGGGAAAAAACCTATGAAGTCACATAAATACAAACATAAAAATTAAAGAAAAAATTTAAAGTAACCTAAAATCCAAACTTGAAAATGAACAAAACCATGTTTCGAAAAACAAGCAAATGCTTTAAAATGAGAAGCAAAAACAAGCTAGAACAATACCCATGTCAGGAATGGGTCCATCATTTCATTCACACATTAGAAATGACACCCTGAAGTTGGTATACATGTATGGAGTTGCGACAAGGAACTCAGGATTGGGAAGAAGTAGCTAAATAGTTCATGCACACATTTGAATTCATTGATGAGCAACCTACACTAGATGTTGTGCTTCAAATGGTAAAGGAAAATATATTTGTTGAAATCCTTGTCGAAGAGGAAAACTCCCACCAGTGCAGTGCAACCATCTAGCAATGGATGGACTACTAGTTGGAGACCCAGATGATGACCCAAAAAACATAAACATACCAGAATCAGAGGCTATACGTGCAGTAGAAGGAAGTGTTATTACAAGCGACCAGTTCCTCAAGCCACTGAAAATCAATAAAGTAAACATTGGGTCTCTAGAGAACCCGAATTTTTCCAATATAGGAGATTATTGGGATGAAGAGACGGTCGCAAAAAACACAGAATTGTTGCATGAGTATCAGGACCTATTTCCTCCCAATTTCTTAGAGATGAAGGGAATAGTCAACGACCTGGGAGAGATGAAAATACCATTGAGACCAGATGCTAAGCTAGTCAAACAACAACCTTATAGGTTGAATCCAAGGTATAAAGAAAAGGTAAAACCAAAATTGGATCGCATGCTTGACACAAGGATCATTGAACTTGTTGAGTAATCAGAGTGGATTAGCCCTATAGTGATCGAGGATAAGAAAACCGCGGGTGAATTCAAGATCTATGTCGATATAAGGAAGCTAAATGATGCATTCCTACATGATCCATTCCCAACACCATTTACAGATGGAGTATGGGAAAGCATCGGAGGACAAGAGATGTATTCATTCATTGATGGCTTCTCTGGCTATCATCAAGTTAGGATCGTGAAGGAGGATCGCCTTAAGACAACCTTCGTCATAGAATGGGGATGCTACTAGTATACGGTAATGCACTTTGGACTCAAGAATGCACCTATTTTTTTTCTAGAATAATAGTAGTTTTTTTTTTCATAAATTTCTTGAGGTATACTTTGATGATAGGACTGTCTTCGGTCTAGTAAGAGACCATATTGAGAGTTTGTGCATGATGTTGGGTGACATATTTTTGGCCTCTTCCCCCTTCTTGTCTCAACCCGCGGTTCAACAACAACACAATACCAACAAGAAACCAAAATACATCGGCCCGACAGATCAAGCTCAGTCGGCAATGCCCGCGAGGCAGGCGTAGTCTCACTTGAGACATCTTAATGTGTAACTGCCAGAATCATGTTTCTATAGTTGGAGAGGGATTATAGTCCCTTGGTGCATGTCTAAGGCACTTGAAAAATATAGGAGGATGGAGTCTATTCCTGTACGACATAGGTGCAATAGTGTGCCACAACTGACATGCGACACAACCTTATCCTTAACCACTCAACAACTGGCATGACGGTGCGACACAACTGATTCCTTATATTGGACCGACAATGTGAGACTTATATTATAACTTAGCATCTTGAACATGAACTCATACATATCATGTCAATGATGCATTAACATTCGTTCATTCACTAACTGGTAATATTGCAACACACATTCAACAATAACCATAAACTATGCAAAGTAAGCAAACATTCACATAAGTATTCAATCATTCAACAACATCCATCCATTCGACACAGGGAATTAACGTGGAAACCCATCTGGGAAAAACCACCAAGGTGCTCTTCATCTAGCATGAGAAATATATGTACCACCTTGGAGTCTATGACCTATAGACTGTTCTTAAGATATGCCTATTTGACTCAATCTCTTCTTGCTTTCATGCTTATGGATTATTCTTCTATCTACTCCTACCGATCAACACACAACCTGGATCGACTATTCTACTTTACTATCTATGCACCCATGCGCATATTAATTATACTAACAGTCTGTGCACTCAACTACAAATTTATGGCTCAACAACCATCTATTCTACTCTTCTATCTGTGAAGTTAACCAAATCTAACAAAGTCTAACTGGATCTAACCCTTATACAGAGCGGGTTCCTTCTATTTATAATATTTACAAGACTGGGCACGGTCAACTAAGTACTACTCAGTTATTACAAACGTAATTAATTACAAAATATATTTTTTACAATAAATTTCAGCCCATACCTATCCATGAAATTTTTGTATGGCATTAGCCATAACCTTAACTAGTCGAGGAAACGTCTTTCATCCTATCTGCACTGGTCGTAACTAGCTGTAAAATTGTCCTTGGTCTTCTATCGGTTCATCCTTCTGCAGTCTTCCACTGCTTTGTACCTATTCCTATTTAACTCTTCTACCTTCCTCTTCCACTGACTCAGATATTCCTTCCTCATCACAGCTATCCTCGTTGCACCTTCTTCCTTTACCTACTTTTTTTTGTCGTGTGCCCACTTTTCCTCATGCGCTTGCGTGGTCGATTCTTCATTGTACACTTTTCCTGGACCAACACCACCTAGTGAAATAGTTTGTTTCAATGAGGATATACCTGTGCTGCAAGGAAGAAGGAGGAGTAATAGGGCCAACAAAATCCAGTCCCCATTGCTGAAAGGGAAATTGGATAGTGACAGTTTGGAGGGGAGATGCAAAGTCCTTTACTTTAACAACACATCTCTAGTAGGGTTCACATTTCCGAACAAAGGAATATGCATCTTTAAATACATTTTTCCAATAATACCCAACTATGAGGATGTTTTGGGCTATTTTTTCTCCCAAATAGTGTCCTCCTGCATGCCCTACATGCAATTCAAACAAAACATTGTCATTTTTTTGCTTTTCTAGACATATGAGGAAAACACTGTCATAGTTTCTTTTGAAAAACACATTATCAATAAACTGATAAGGTGCTTCTTTTAATCTTGAAGATATATTCTTCTTTAAGTCTGAGGTTGGAGGAGCATACCCATGAGTAATATAAAATCTAATATCATCATACCATTCATAGATTGAGCAGAAATAACATTAACAATATCAGTAGATATATAATCCTCTTACTTCCATTATTGTTCCTGCTCTAGATCATTTGATTGGGAATATAACAAGCACAAGCCTTTTCCTTTGACAATTTTGGCAGGCTTGATCTCCAAGTCATATTCCTGAAGCACAATCATCCAATGGGCATGCTTCTCTCCAAGCTATTTCTGACAATTACCTTCATCCTAGATTTTAGTAAATAAGGTCTGAAATATTTCACAGATTTATAAACTGTGTAAGCCTATTTATCAATCTTTGAATAACTCAATTCATATCCTTTGAAATTAGATCTCATGAACAAAATGGGAATTTCAACATCCTCTTCTTGCTTCGGCCTCAAAACAACAACATAAGAAAAGTCTGTAGAAAAAGTGTACAAAATGAAATCCTTTTCAAAATCCAGGGACATTAATGCAAGAGCATCTGCAATCTCTTTCCTTACCTTAATAAATGCATATTTCTGTATGCTAGAACATTTAAACTATACATATTTTTAATTAAATATTGTAATGGTCTAACAATGTGAGCAAAATTGAGTACAAACCTTCTAACCAAAATGATCTTACCTAGGAAGGACTGCATGGATTTCTTTGAACTGGGTAGTGCAATTTTGGAAATCACGTCTGTTCTCTCGGGATCGATAATCATTCCATATTTTGAGACAATAAATCCCAAAATCTTACCTTCCGTGACCATAAAAACAGAATTCTTTGGGTTCAACGAGATACCATACTTCCTGCATATTTCGAAAAATTGTCTAAGAGAAAACATATGATCATGCCTCTTTTTATAATAAATTGGTATATCATCAAGATAGACTACTACAGAATTGTGCATTAATCCTATAAATATCCATAGCTCTTTGGAAAGTAGCAATTGCATTAATCAATCCGAAGGGCATTATTCTGTAAGCAAAAGTTCCCCAAGGTGTTTTGAAAGCAGTTTTGATTTGGTCTGAAGGGGTAACCAATACGTGATTGTAACCTGAGAAACCATCCAATAGGGAAAACATTTCAACACCTGCTACTTTTTGCAATATATGCTCCATTGAAGGAAGAGGGTAACTATCCTTTTGAGATTCTCTATTCAAATTCTGAAAGTCCACACAATCTTATTTCCCCATTCTTTTTATAGGCGGGGACTAAGTTTGAAATACACTATGTATGTCTCACTGGAAATATTATTCTAGATTTCAACAGTTTCTCAAGCTTTTTCTTTATGGATAGTTCAAGACTATGGTGCATTTTTCTCAACATCTGTTGATAGGGTTTGACAGTAGGCTTCATAGGAATGTTGTACTGCATGATTTTGGAATCAAAGGTCTTAAGGTCATTGTATGTCCATGCAAAAACATCTTTAAAATTCTTGCACATTTTTTTCAAAGTATTTCTTCTTCAAGTGAAAAACTAATCCCTATATAGATCAGTTGAGGGATCTCCTCATTTCCCAAATTAACAGTTTTAAAATTTAGGGAGGAACTATGTGTCTTACAATTAGTTGTATTCTTGAATTTGTCCTGCAAGTCATAGTACCTTTACAAATTAATTACTGACCTAGGGATAATATTGGAAGGGAGGTTGGGGTCATATAAAGAATTATCATGATCAACCTCATCAATAGCAACATCTTTAAAAGTATATTGGGTTATCAAAAAGTCTAGGATTTGCTGGTTGTCATCAAATACCTTCCAATTGGTAACATTGTCAAGAAAATATTAACTCTATTGAGAACGTATCAGGGGACAAACTTTCATGGGGAATGAAATTAGATGTAATATTAGCTAACAAGTCTACATCAAAATTTAGGGATATAGGGATAGAATAAATGTTAAAATCTTTAAAATAACTAGTCATGTCCCCAACAAGTTTTTGATAATTAATCAAATGTGGTGATATACAATGGATCTTATTTCTTACCTTCTTTACAATAATCTCAGAGTCTCCATATAAATCTATTACTTGATCCCCTAAATCGATTTCTTTCCCGAGTCCCTGTATAAGAGATTCATACTCAACAATGTTATTATTACATTCAAACTCCACTCTATTGGAAATCATTATTTTGGTGCCTTTACGATCTATCATTACACAACTTGCACTAGCTCCATCTTTTGATTTAGATCCATCAAAGAATAAATTTCATGAACAAAAATCTATTCTAAAATTGGTATTCACATTATATACATTATGAACAATAGAACCAGTAAATGGAACAACATTATAATTTTTTATTTCAGATAAATTTCCAACATCCTCAACAAGGGAGGAATCAACAGGCAGATTCTCGAAAAAAGAATCAAATGTGTAATGTTCTATACATTAGATGGAGTAAACAATAGGTTCACTGGGATTATTTATATCAGTGACTGTTTGTTTCATATAGGATTGTCCTACAATTTTGATTTTATTGGGTATTCCATTGTAAGGGAGCCACAAATGGGACCATTCAATAGAAAAATACCCCTTGAGTTTTTCTTACCAGTATCTGCTCAACTGCAAGCCATAGCCTTCGGGAATGTCAACAATCACAATGTCAATGGTCTAGTGAATCCTCAGATAAATAAACAATGTCAAGTGGACATTATTTAATTCACCTACCACCCTGACTCTAGATCTATCAAGTTTGACAATGTGGGTAGGTAACGGTTCCAAATATGCATTGAGTTTCTTGTAGATAGACAATGGCATCACATTTGATGAATCACATGAGTCTATCATGCAATTATGTACATTTATATTGAATATTTCAAAGGTAAGTAAGGAGGATTTCTTTTCCCACTTGGCTTCTGACTATCAATCTTAGAATAGGTTTCTAAGTTCTTGTTGTTATGAACTTTCCTAGATTTCTTTACAATCATGCTTTTGGGAAGATTTTCTCTCATAGAGGGTATCTTTAGAAGTTCAAACAAGGATATATTAGCCTTATCCATTTTCAAATCATTAATAAAATTATATTTAATTTCAGTTGTAATTGTTTCCTTTTGAGCAGATGTTTTACCTATATTGCAAGTAGATGTTGATGGTGGGGTTTCCTATGAAGTTTGGCCTTTACTCCTAGTGTTATAAGAGTGTTGAATATTGAATATAGATTTGGATTCATATTCCTCTTCATCCATCAATAATTAATAAAAATATTTTATGGTATTAATATGTTGATGTTGTTCTTCATCAGGAGGTTCAGAACCTTCGGCTTGTTCAGAATTGTCCCTAGTGTCATCAGGAACAGTTTGAGATCCAGTGGTTAAGGCCTTGAAAACCGAATAAATCTCTTTAGAATTTAATGTTTCATCAAGATTTGGGGGAGGTTTGTAAGGCCTCCTAAAAGGTTTCCTCGCCAAACCTCTGTTATTGACATGATTCTCAGTGTTGGTTCTTTTTTAAATCCACCACTTCATTATAATTTTTTTGTAATAATTTTTTCATGATGTCCATTTCAAAAGGGTCTTTATTTTGTACTATGAGTTTAGGGAAGTTTTCTCTCCTTCTGAGAGATGTAGAAGGTCGATATGCTTGAACATCTGGATTATATTTTAAACATAACATATCATTCGCCACTAGGAGGGCTTCAACAAAAGCCGCATAGAGGTTGGTATTGTGTTCTCTCTTCACCCACATAACAATGGGAGTAGGAAGACCCTTGATGTAGTAATCCACCAATAATTTTTTTGCTGGAAGAACATTGGTAGGGATTCTATTTTTTTAAAAAGAGAACCTTTGATTGAATTCATTAACCCTCTCCTTTCCCTTTATCCTCAAAGAGGAAACATCCATAAACAGATCTTGAGGGGTACTGTCATCTCCAAACTTTTGAAGAAACAACTTTTCAAACTCATCCCAAGAATTGATGGATCTAGACTCTAGGGAAAAATACCATGTAGAGGCCTTCCCTTCAAAAGAATAGGGAAAAAATCTACAAAAGACATCCTTATTTACCATGTTCCTCAGTCTGATGGCTTGCATAAAATTCTTCATGTGGTATTTCGCAGTAGACCTTTCATCAGGACTAAAGTTAAGTATCCACTTCTCTATATTTTTTGGTAATTTATGTTGTTGTCTAGGAATGAAAACTGCATCCTAATCTAGCCAGGGTCTATTTATATGTTTTTCTATTGGTATTTCCTCTTACGAAGAAGGGATTGAGGATGTCTTACTGTCTGAGGATTCCTTAGATGGTGATGAGGATGATACAAGAGGTGTAGGTGGTGGTCCACTAAACCTTCCAGCGGGTCTGCAGATGCTTGGGTCGCTGAGATAATTGGTGGTAATATGGTAGGAACAATGATGGGGAATGAGCAACTAATGGGACGGTTTTACTCTTCTATATCACTATCCTCAATATCAAACATATTTACCTATGGTGCTGGCTCTTAAATTATTTGTTTCTTTGGTGGAGGGGTAGTGACTGTTGCCTATGCCTCAACTACTGAGCTCATTCTTTCTAAACTCTTATTTATTTCAGATAACCTTGTTAGAGCCTCAAGAGTTGATGAAGGTTGAGTTTATGGAGGATATTCAATCACATCCTTGCCACGGTCATCTACTTGATCAGTTGGCATGGAAGAGGTGCTTGCTTGTGATTTTTGAGCTTCTTTTTCAACCAATTGTTTATGTTCTATTTCCTCTACTGAGAGTTCAAGGCTTATGTAGTGGAGCACTTTGGTCTTAAGCTCCCTCTAGTACTGGAAAACAAAATTATTCTCATCATGAGAAGAAATCCTACTCAAAACCTATGAGAAATCACTTGCCCCTTGGTAAATAGAATCATCACGATCTACTTGGTGAGAATAGGATGTCTTCATGTGTTCTTAATTAAAATGGTTATACAAGAAGGACTTTGGATCATGCATCCTTTGGGGGGCTTCTCCAAGCTTCAGGTTAGTAATTTTATTGCCAATAATGCTTGCATGGGTGGAGTTTTGTATCACTAGAGGTCTAAGGATGAGGGGGAATTTGGGCCACCCTTTCCTTTTCCCTCTAGTGAGTTTTGGAAACACTCCATCAATAACTGTCTAGAAAGATATTTCTTCCAGAACCATCCTATCAGGCACAATTCTGGGCAGAAAATGAACATTGTTTCTACCCCAGATTCCGATATATGAAAAATATTGACCAACATACAAGTCTCCCATTGTGGATATCAATGCTTTAGATCTGGCTGAGAATATAGAGCATATTCTTTAAATATTTTTTGATAAACAAACTCTATGAAATGGTCACAAATGTCATAGATAAGTGGAATGAAATTATCCTCCCATAATGCTAAGCAATAAATATGAATGGCAGGTCCAAACCTGGTCCAATTCCATCCCATGGATGGGAAAGGAAACACTGCACAGATCACATCCACCACATAAGCATAAAGGTAAATAGTGGGTTTTCTAGATGTAGGGGTGTTTTGATACTTCTCAATAGATTCCTTCAATACGACTATCAGGATTTGGGCCCAATTGAATGATTCCCATGTTGTGAGAATGTGATGAGAAAGAGGCTCCCATTCCACTTTAAAAACTGTACAATTAGGCATTCCATACAAACTGCATAACATTCCTGCTAACAACGAGAAAGGTTCTCTAAACCAGGAGATAGGATATAGTTTGTCGGGTTTAGGTAAGAAGGTAGTAGGGTTGTCCATCCAGGACTTAATCATTTATTAGAAATTGTACTATGTCATATAAGTCTCAATAAACTTATTGTTAAGAAATGTTGGGGTGGCTTGAGGGCATAAGCCCTAGAAAAAACCTCTAGGCGAAAATAAGCTAATTAGGTGTCCACCTGGATATTATATGAGCAGTCTTGAGGGTTTGCATGGTCAATTATCCATCTCACGATGTTGGTATAAGGCATAAAAGTGGGTATGGATGCTATGGCATGGATTTGAGACTTAATGATGTTCATGTAAGCAGACTGGTCATGTTGAATTCCTAAAAAGTCATCGTTATAAAAAATTGAATATATTCTAGACCAGTCGAGATGATAGGTTTCAGACACTCCTCCATTTGTGTCTGAGAGAATTGCAGAGTTTGGGGCTTTGTTCTTTTGCTCATTAAGGTCCGTTTTAGACCTGTTATTTCTCGACACACCTGGCAGGAGACGGGGTAAATTATGATAAAAATGCAGAAAATAATTAATTTTAACCAGAATATTACTGAAATTGGACCAATAGAGGGCAAGAGCTCTGAAGAAATTACCAACAATTCACTTGATAAAGATAAATATGTTGAATTTGGTAGACATTTGTAGTAAAAGAAATCTTTATAATTTGCAGTAAAGGAAATGTTTCATCGAGGTAGAATTTTCAATTTGGAAATGGTAAAATAACAATGAAAATTTGAAATATTTAAACAACGAATTCATCGAAGAAATGAATATGAATCATAGGTTTCAAAAAGATCAACAGTTGAGACTAAAGCAAGAAATCAAATTGTAGAGGTAATCTTTCGATCACTTTCATCTTTTGATTTCCGCAATCTACAATTTGCATTGCGGGTTACGGAATTGAGGAGTGAAAATTTTCATCCAAAATTATTTTATTGCTTCTGCAATCCGCAATGCGGATTGCAGAAACATGGAAGTGAGATTTACAATTTTATTATATTTAGGGTTTTCTAGCTTTGGAGTGTTGATTTGTGCATTGAAGAAAATGACGAGCAATTCAAGAATTGAGATTGAGAAATTAATTGCCAAAATTTTGAGCTATGGAAGCTCAAAATGGAGGATCTTCTTGTAGATCGGGAACAATGGATTGTTGTGGATCCAGGTATGAAACTCATTGCAACATCACAAGATGATTGGGATAAATTAGAAAGAAGGGTGAGGATTACAATATGCTTGTGCTTATCAAACTATCTGTTGTTAAACGTATATGATGAAGATAGTGGGGTAAAGATTTGGGAGAAACTAAGTTTGTATCAATAAAAATCCCTTGTGAATAAGTTGTTTTTGCAGGAGAAATTGTTTCACCTCAGAATGGATGAAAATGAAACTGTATAAGAGAATCTAAATTCCTGCAATACTCTGGTAACTCAGATAACCTCTGTTGGCATTAAAATGGCTAAAGAAGATAAATGTATTACATTATTGTGTTCTTTGCTAGATTCCTGGGACAAACTAATTGTTGCAATAGGTAGTGATATCCAAGCAATTTTAAAATTTGATGAAATTGTATCATCCATACAGAGATGAAATAGAAAACCATGGATAATCATAGCATGGATTCCTTGTCTGTGAGAGGTCACCCCTACGAGTGGAAAAAAAATAAAGGATCTGGGAGGATATCTAAATCTAAGGGTAGATCTAAATCTCCAAGTAAAGGAATAAGGAAGTGATAGAAATGCGGTAAAGCTGGGAACAATGAAAAAGATTGCATATTTAAGAATGTTAAGAAAGCAAAGGCATATGAGGATACCCCTTCCATAGAGGTGAAAACCTCCTCAAAAGAAGGAGGGGATGTGTACCTAGCTTGCACGAGTAATCATTCAGAACACGATATATGGATAATTGACTCAGGTGCATCATGTCATATGACCCCTCATAGGGAGTGGTTCTGTGAATATGAAAAGTACAATGGAGGATATGTGTACTTGGGAGATGAATCACCAGGCAATATCACTGGACATGGTAGATTCAAGCTAAAAATGAGGATGGAAGGATTAGAACTCTACCTGGAGTACTAAGCATTCCAAATCTAGAAAGAAACTTGATATTTGTCAGAAAGATGGATGTTGCAGGTTCAAAGACTGTGTCGAGATGCTGGTTTCAAAATGGTTCAAGGATCAATGGTATTGATGAGGGGAGTTCGGTATGGAACTCTGCACAAACTATTGGGAAAAACCATTATTTATGAATGTAATAGTTTTGTTGTGCTTGAGGAAGGAGGTAAAAATGTTAGAACCCTTACTACATCAAGAGGAAAGACAATGCTATGGCATCAAAGATTGGGGCATATCGAAGAAAAGGGACTTTGAGCATTACAAGGTAAATGTATGGTTGAAGGTATGACTGGTTGCACCTTGGATTTTTATTTCTGTTAACATTCCATATATGGAAAAAAAATCGAGTAATATTTTCATCTGGAACTACAAGAGAAAAGGGAATTCTAGAATTAATACATAGTGATGTGTTTAAACCTGTTCCTGTTCCATCATTAGGAACATCTATGTATTATGTTTCATTTATAGATGATTTCTCAAGGAACACATGGATCTATTTCCTTTGAAAGAAATCTGAAGTATTTTCTAAGTTTAAAGAATTTAAGGCTCTTGTAGAAAATCAGTCAGAAAAGAAAATAAACGTGTTGAGGACAGATAACGATGGAGAGTTTTGTGGGAATGAATTCGAGGATTTCTATAACAAGTGCAGTATAGAAAGGTAGAAGAATACTCCATACACACCTCAATAGAATGGATTTTCTAACAGGATAAATAGGACTTTGATGGAAAAGGCAAGAGCATGCTAAGTAGTGCCAGGATATGACAAGAATTTTGAGCAGAAGCAGTGGAGACAACATGCTACTTGGTAAATCAGTCACCCACATCAACATTGATTGATAAATCTCCACATGAGGTGTGAACTGCTAATAAAACCTCTATTAAGCATCTGAAAGTTTTTGGTTGTGATGCTTATGTACATGTTCCAAAGGAGAAAAGGAGTAAGTTGGATAACAAAGGTTAGAAGTGTATCTTTATTGGTTTTAAAAATGGTATGAAAGGTTATAAGATTTGGAATCCTTTAACTAAGAAGATTTTTTATAGTCAAGATGTTGTGTCTAGAGAGCTCAAAGAAGTCCCCAGACATTAAGTGAATCCAATGGAAAAGGACGTAGAGAAAATAGAGTTTGAGTTAGAAGGTGAAGAATCTGAATCAACAAAAGAAGTTGAATTAGAAGAAGAAGAACCTCATGCCCCGGTTTTGAGGAGACCATCTTAAGAAATAATGAAACCAGAAAGGTATTATCTCCTGATTTTCGCTCTCATTTTAATTTATCTATTACTGAAGATGATCCTATACATGTGAAAAATTTTGTTGATTCAGAGGATAGTAATCTCTAGAAAAAGGACATTGCTAAAGAAACATATTCCTTGGACAAAAATGAAGCTTGGAATCTAGTCCAGTTACCATCTGGAAGAAAAGATTTTGGGAGAAAATGGTTGTTTAAAAAGAAGTTGAATGTAGAAGGTAAAGTGGAGAAGTACAAAAATCCCTGGGTAGAAAAGGGATATCATCAGGTAGAGGGAATTGATTTTGGTGAAATATTTTCTCTAGTTGCAAAATTAACTTCTATTATATTTCTTCTTTATATTGTTGCTACTTTTGATCTTGAATTAGAGAAAATGGATGTGAATACAACATTCTTACATGGGGATTTGGATGAAGAAATATACATGAATCAACCAGAAGGGTTCGTAGTAAAAGGAAATAAATAGCTAGTATGGAAACTAAAGAAGTCCCTTTATGGTCTAAAGAAATCTCCAAGGATGTGGTACCAAAAGTTTGAGACATACACACTTGGATTGGGGTTTGTGAGAAGCAAAGCTGATCACTGTGTATACTCCAAACAAGTTGGTGATCACTTCATTAACATAGTACTATATGTTGATGACATGTTGGTGATTGGAAACAACAAATATGCTATAAAGGAGGTGAATATTTTCCCATATCAATATTTTTATTTATGCAAATTGAACTACATGTAACTTTTGGAATATGTGCTTGAACCCTTGTAGTGTTTGTCATGCTAGCAACTTGACAAAAATTTGTGTGCTAGAAAATGAAAAGATTTCATTTCGGAACTTTTCTTTGCATTAAGATATCTAATGTTATAGTTGCACCAAGTTTCATTTTTTGGTATTACACCAAAGCTTATTGGTGATAGACCTCCAATGGTTAGGCCAAGTAATTTTGGCACTAGTTGGATAGTAAAAAAATTGCAATAAGTTAACATCAACATATAACGAAAAGGTACCATTTAGAAGGCACACTAACATAAAGCGTGTACTTCATATCAATAATCCCTTACATTAAGTGGTGGTAGCACAACCAACTTAACACACTAAAAGACAAACGAGACGAGTAGCCAAGGTGGTTTGGGACCACTTAATTTCAATGAGACAATAATATACTTGATCATTTATATTGTAATTTTAATTATTTTTAAAACACACGCATTTTATAATCTCTTCCATGCTTACCATGTATCAACATGATTAACTCAAATATTTTTTCCATAAATATGGAAGTATATAAATACCTTCCAGGCACTAGAATAAAAAAAGCCATTAACGCTGTAAATAGCACCAGAAATTAGTGTATTTGGTTCCATGAATTGCACTCAATTGAAGACTCTGAACTCAATGCCACAATGCATGTTCATGTTGCACCAGAAATAGCATCAAGTTTAGTGCTAACTTTGGCTTCTTTTGTAGTGTTGGTAATAGTGCCCAGAGAAATAGATTTATTTGCGTCAGGTAATGCACAAAGCAGGTAAATTGTGTCATTTTTAGAGCTTATATGGACTCCCTTTTTAGCTTCCACTTTTTCTTCAAGTTTTTCTTCGTATCTAGCTTCATCATTTAATTCGATTTTAATTTTTTTTGTTAAGGTCGGTTGTTGATTCTCATTTAGCGCAGATTGTTGAATCTAGTATTTATTCCTTTTCTACTTACAATTTTTCTTCCAAGGATGCTTCCTATTTTTCTTCTAATATTGTTACCAAAGTTGCTTCTTTTTTGTATCCTAATTTACACCAAGTTTTGATTTTGTTATACCGTCTTTTGCTGATTCTAATTATGCTTCCAATATAGCGTCTTTCGTTGCATCTAGCATTCATGATTCCATTATGGATTGTTTTGTTGCTTCTGATATTGCTTCCATTATTGAGTCTTTCGTTGCTTCTAATATTGCTTCCATTATTGAGTCTTTTGTTTCTTCATATATTTCTTCCAGCATCACCTCTTCATTTGTTTCCTAAATTACTTCATAGTTTTCTTCTTAAGTTCCATGAGGTTTTTCTTCTTGATTGGCACCGAATTTTTCTTCCATATTAGCTTCCTTGTTAACTTCATTGTTTGCTTCATTTTTAGGTCCTAGTTTGGCTTCTTCTTTAGGTCTAGGATTTGCTTCCTTTTAGTGTTAGGATTTGAGTCTTAATTAGAATCCAGTTTTGCTTCCTATTAAGCAACCAATTTAGGTTCCTATTTAGAACCAACAATAGCACCAAGTATGGATTCTAGTTTAATTTCGAGTTTTTCTTCCATTTTAGAGCCACATTTTGATCCATGTTAATAACTCTTGCTGCTTCCTTTATAGCTTCCATTTATTAATTTAATATTTTTAATTTCAATTAAATTAGTTAATTCATTACAAAATAGAAAAATAATTATACTTATTAAATCTCCATCAAAAAATAATCTACAACATAGCATATATATAAATTAGCAAGATAGTTATTATAACATCAACATCATCATCTATAATGAAAACAATTCAATGAAATATACCAATATTATATAAATATCATGCCAAAGAGGTTAAATCTTACAAAAAAACAAATATATGATATGAAATGTATAACATAACATTTTTAGATATCTAAAATGAAAACATATATCACATTTCAAATTTATGTCATATCATTTATGAGAAATTAAATTCAATTTGACAATATCCATCCTAAGTAGTAAAATCATCATACATAATAAATATCTATCAAAATATTGTCAACCACTTCCAACATATATAAATTAGCAAGTTAATACTGATAAAATAATCATCATTTATAACTAAAAGAAGTGAAAGTCAAATATTCTAGTAGATGAGAAACATGTCAAAAAATACATATCCAAAAGATATAAGTCAAAATGATTCATGCCAAAATGATACATGTCAATATGATACATTTCCAACTGATATAAGTCAAAATGATACATTTCAAAATGGTTCAAATCAATATGGAACTACAAGTTAAAATCACTACAAGAAAATTGCCTAGGATGATAGATGAAAAACATCACCATAACCTCATTGGGGGTAGTCAAAAGGGATTTTGTCACAAAAAAATAAACACCACCAAAGGCGGTGTATCCAAAATTTAAGTAGATATGGAGGCACACTAGGTCTGTCACCAATAACCATTATTAGTGACGGTCAATAAGCATCACCAATTGCGGAAAACAATGGCATATCTTTAGTGACCATCACCATAACCTCATTAGTAGCGGTCAAAAGGGCCACTGTCACACAAAATTGAGCATCCCCAAAGGAAACATATCCAAAAGTAAAGGATAAATGGAGATGCATTAAGCCTGCCACCAATAATAGATATTAGTGATGATTAATGATTTTCACCAATGACAAAAAACAATAGTGACATATCTTTAATGACCATCACCATAACCTAATTAGCGAAGCATGATAAAGGACCATCACCATTTCTATTCAATTTAAAAAGCTTTTTTAGAATCCTTTAAGGATAGTCACCGAAGTTTCTTTAATGGTGAAGATCACAAAATTAAATATTGCCATTAATTTATGCAATAGTGACATGCACATAATTAAATGTCACCATTGATATTTTCAATAGTGACGATCACAAAATTAAGCATTGTTAATTTATGCAATGGAGACGTGCACAAAGTTAAATGTCACCATTGAATTTTTCAATGGTGACATGCACAAAAATGAATAAACTTGTTTTTATCCCTAAATGATGCACCTTGACTGCTAAAGAAAAAATCTAGGGAACTTGGAAAATAAATGGTTTAAAGATTGATTTTAAGTTGATGGACAGAGTCTATTTGTCCTAAAGTTTATTATCAAACAAGGATTCAAAATGTTTTTCAATTGGAAGATTGTGACTTCACAGACATGCTCAAAATGGCTATGTCAAATTACTGGGAGTGAAAAATGATTGGTGGAATAGTAGACAAAAACATCACAAACAAGAATATTTCATTCACAAGTGAAATATTGAAGGTAACCCAATAGCTAAAGGAATTAAACAAGACAGTTGTGTCATTTCATCTTCAAAACAAGCAATACATACTTCTACCTTTCTATTTGTTCTAAAGATAATCAAACATTTTAAAGCTATGAAATACCACACTGTATTCAATATAGATTGCTATTGAAACAAATGAATATTCACACCATACCATGAGAGCATTGATCAATGAAGACAATTTAATTTTGGTTTTCACAAGGAAATTCTATAAAATACAAAATTAGTGAAGTAATACTAGCTTTTTTTATAAGAGCCCCTTTCTTTAAATAAACCATCCCTTTTAAGAGATACATTAGCCAAAAACAATTGTATCTTAGATCCACTTCAAAAGGATCAACTTTTCAATTTAATTCTTACATCAAATATACATGGATATGATATAATCATGACACATAGACTTGAATTAGGTAAATATTTGAAACTTCTAAAACTATTAGATTCGAATATGAAACAAAAAGTGACTAGTATATCCAAATTATATCACTAATTAAGGTTGACTAACCAATATTACAAAATGAAACTAGGTTGGTTGCAAAAATTGTACAATGTATCTTAATGATTGTTGAAACCAATGTTACAAAAGATAAGCCCTATCGCTGACTATAGATCCACATTATGCTCCTCCTTGTACCAAAAACCTACTCTAGTAGTTAGCTGATAAAGATTGAGATGACGGAGTCTGCAAGGTATGTTGTAAGACCTGAGTTCCAAGATCTGCAACAATTCCTAGCTTGTCATGGGTGGATTCGGTCTTTTGATTTTATTTTAGATACTTAACTCTCCAATAATTATTTTTCCTTTCCAATGCCTTGTTATTTGTTGATATTCTTTGGGAAAAATCACATAACATATTATGCTTGAAAATCACCTTATTCATATTATTATTCACCATTCTTAAAGTGAAATCCCATGTTGAACATCTCATGACATTCAATCAGTGAAATCTGAATGTCAATTATTTAGGAAAAGTTTAGTATCCCTACATACTTCACAATTTTGTAGTGGTAAACCCTAAAATTCATTGAGTTTTACTGCAGAATTTATTTTGTAGTGATTTCTGTTGAAATATTGTAACTTCGAAGAATATTCTCTATGTATCTTTTGTGGTCCCCAATGGTCAAACCGGGAGAACCACTTTCATTACATTGTACCCCGATGCTCCTAATCGGAAGAACTAATAAGAGTCATGAGGTAGTCCCCTCTATTTGTAAAGGTGGGTCATCAGCACCCCAGTGTGGTTACTTGATCCTACATGTGTAACTCGAGCCTACATGAGTTAACTTAAGCCGACATGTTGATTGAGTAAACTTTAAGTAAACGGATGAATATAAATAGAGGTGTAGTGCTCCTCATTTGGGACACACACACTCACTTGGAATAACGCACTTGTGGAGGAGAGGAGTTGCTGGAGAAGGAGGAGAATCAGGTTTTTGATCTCCTTGTTGGTTTTACCTTTTTCCCTTTTGGGGCATCTATATTGAGGAATATTTTGCTGGGTTTTTCCCTTTAGGGTTTTCCCAGGATAAATCTGTGTTGTTCTTGTGATACTGTTTCTTTCAGTGATCCTGCTTTATATGCTTTTATTATGAAAAAAGAAATGATATACTTATGTCTTAGTTAAGCATATGAAAATTCAACATGGTATCAGAGCTAACCTGAATAGGGCAGCTTTCACAAGTTACAGAAGCTAGGGCTTCTTATTTTTGGTTCTCTCTCCACAATCAATCAGCAAAAGAAGGCTAGGCTGACTCTCCTTTGAAGGGTGCATCGTTCTGTCGAAGCAGAATTCGATTTCGAGCTTTTTCAATTTTCGTTGTGGAAATTAGGGCTTTCTACAGAAGAGGAATTTTTGAGTGAGACCAGCATAGGATTTTTCTCCTCATCAAAACCGAATTTTAGAGACCTGGATCAAGTTTTTTTTTTGGGTGAATCTCCGGGAAAGTCAAACCCTAGTTTGACCCCGAGCTAGAAAAACCCTAAATACTAAAACTGCTATGTTTTGGCACATTCGCTATATTTCGAGATTGGCGAAGGATCAAGAGCTGAAAATTGCAGAGGCCAACTATAAAATCCTGATGAACACTGTGTCCAAAATTCATCCACATATTCATTGTATTCCAGGAGATATGTTCTCTCCAAGTTAGGGTTCCATCCTCTTCCAGAATTCATCCCTAAACAGGACACCTGGGGAGAATTGCAATATCTTGGGCTACAGAGGTCCAAATGGAATTCCTGAAGATGTTATAGAAAGGGAACATAATTTAATTTCGGTGTTCCAATTATCAGACTCAGAAGATGAACCAGTGACACGTGGCATGCCGTACAACTTCGCTGTTCTGAACAGTCCTGTAACAGGTCACCTTGGGAAAATGATCATAAATCCCAAATGGTGAAACCAATTCTGATGAAACCTATGGTGGTGGATCAGGGACATGCGAGGTTACCTCAATAAAAAAATTTCAGACATATAGGATCAGAAATTTCGGAGATATCATAGAAACAGTAACAGGAATTTCTGTAGAAGAAATTGGAAAATTAGGGCTTCCTGTTCCGGGAGCTTCCCTCCACTGTTTTCAGAAATGGAGTACATTGGACAGCTCCATTTGAAGAGATATATCTGTATATCCAATAATATATGAAATATTCTGAGTTTTAAAATTAGGGTTTCTGTGATAAACCCTAGATTAGCCAGCTCCGGAACCAGGACGGACACCTCAAATCGGTAAGATCTAATCCTTTGCTATGTTCATTTGAGGTTCTCTTTTCAAAGTGATCTATGACATCAGCTTGATGATAATCTTGGTGAAGTTGACAAATTCCAAGCCTAGAAGTATATGATCTCTCTGAAGAAAATGGATTGGACACCTACATGAGCATAGAGGTTCCAGTTTCAGAGGGAGATGAGGCTAGAAGCCTTTCTCAAGAAGAACTTGGTCAAATACCAGAAGATCATTGATGATTCAATTTCGAATCAACTTGTACTACAAGTGTCTTCCCTAAAGACATCGATGAGGTTTGATTCCTTGACCAAGCTATTTAAAGGGAAGAACATAGATCAGAATATGACCTTAAGAAACCAGTTGAAGAATGTGAAGATCTAGAATGCAGAGACCATGCAGTCATAAGGATCTCTCAAATCAAATAACAGCTTCAAGCGGGGAAAGAAGAAGTGAAGAATGCAGAAGTGGTGATGGACACCTTGGATGGCCTCCCAGGATCATGAAATTCATTCATTTAAGAAATGTGTTTCAGAAGGAAGTGATTACTTTCAGCCGACTTGGGGAAGAAGAAGAAGCTCGTCTCTGAAGATTAAGCTCTCATCTTCCAAAGAAGATCCCTCAATCAATGAGAAATATGAAGATCTCAACTCTTGAAGAACTTCTTATCCACCTCAGCATTCGGATAAGAAATGACGCTATCATAAATGAAGAATTCAATGAAGCTGAAGATTCAAGAAGGAGAATACCCATGAAACAAATAAATATAAGTATTCAATTGTCATTTCATGATATTGTTTTGTTACACATTTGATTATATTCAGTTCATGTGTTATGCATGATAGATTGTTTGCATTAATGACTGT
>LPNX010534526.1:0-11270 GCA_001517045.1 Pseudotsuga menziesii | reverse complement strand
AAAACAACTTCATTCTTACCTTTTGTCAAAGATGCAAGATATTGCTCCAAACCTTGCAAGCTTGATTGGTGAAATGGTAGGTGCTCGGTTGATCTCTCATACGTTTGTGCCTTGCTCTTTTTAGTCTCTGGTTTACAAAACGAAAACAAATATTGGCTCACTGTGGAGTAAATTGACACCGTCGTATGTAACAGGCTACTACAAGGTGGCCTTCTTCCTTTCCTCTGCCATTATACTTGTTTGAACTACCCAACTATGGAACAAAAAATTACTGCGTTGCATGGGTACCCGTACCCAGGGGTCGGGTACACATACCGGCTACTTGGGTACGGAAATGGTACGTACCTAGACGTACCCTCACGTACGATGAACAGTGTTGCCGTACCGGGTACTTCATAAAAAAAAATTGGGTACATTTGGTGAAAATGGTACGGCGTACCTCAATTTTGGGTACGGCTATGGTACGGCCAGTATATAAAACTAAACCAAACTAATACAATTTGTTCCCATAGTTGAAGTCTAGTTCTAGCGATTTATCCTTCTTCAAACAAATATGTAGGAGCTATGATAGGATTGGTGGGAATTTTCAACCACAAGATTTACATGGAAAGGTTGTAGGAGCTTTTTAACTCAACACGGATAATGCCTCACTGCTGTTTTGATTTGAATTTTTGTTTGAATAATGTATCACTGCTTGAACATAGATTTTAATGGCAATTCTTCACATAACATGCTCATAAATTATAGCAAGGAAATAACATTAACAATTATTTAAATGGCTAATAAACAGACACCCAAAAACATAGTAAGAAGGTGCTTTTTACATGCCTATAGTAGCCCATTGACAGATCTGGAAATGAACGTTGAGATACCCAAGTAATGTGGCCATACAATGTGATAGTAGTGAGAAAACCTTATAATGGCTGAGATCTGAAATGTGCTGTAGATGACTATTGGGAAAACTTCATCTTTTACTTAAATATTCAGATCTAGAAATGAGAGTTATTTGACTCACAATACAGAGTTATGAAAGTACTATAGCATCCTTAGAATGTGTTGGGACTGACAATCAATGGATGAAGAAGTAGACTCTGGTATAACAAATCCTATAGTAGCTTTATTCTTCCCAATGCGCCCAATGGAAGTATGTAAGCACAATATAAGAGTGAAGATTTTACCACATTGATATTTCAATTTATGGCAGCCTGGAAACTACTGGTTACACTCTTCCCATGAATCATTTCATCTACAGCAGCAAAATCTTGAACTTATTCTCCACATGAAGACCCATGATTATATACTGTCAGCAGGCATTAACAATATTGACGTGGGTGCTATATATACAAATTGACTTAATGCTTCTGGTGATTAATAGTACATTTTCTATTGTGAAAATGACTATGTTCCTTCAGATTTTTAGAGATGGAATTTTACAATAAATCAGAAGTTTTTCCATAGAGCATATTAAATTACTTTGAATAACAAAATATGATAGCTATTTTAAGCTTTTTGAAGATTCTTTTAGAAATGAAGTAGCTACAAATGATTCAACATAGAGAGGACTGACGTAGCATTATTTTAGTGCAATTGTTTTACCTCCTAATCATACTACAAAATTATTGTAGACTAGTCATATAGTTTTTGATGACATGGCTTGAAGAAGCCAAATTTACTATTTTGTTCATTGTTCAGTTTCACTATTTTGATCTTTCTATTTCATGACTGAAAAATGCCATTAGGCAAATTTTGAATGAAGTTTGACAATGTTGAAAGGACTCAAGGAGTCATGGGCATACATTTGTCATTAATATATTATAACTTATTTTAATTTATGTTTGAATGTTTTGAATTTTCAATGTGAATTATGAATTTTCATTGTTCAATGAATCAATGACGAAATCTAAAAGTGAATATGCAATGTGCATGTATGGATCATTGGATCATGATGTATCATGGGATTCATGTGACTGTGACATGTTTCAGTTTTATTTTTAATATATATTATATATATATTATTAATAATTATATATATATTTATATAGTACCCCCGACGTACCAAAGTGCCCTGTTTCAAAAAGTGTCGTACCCGTACTAGTACGCATCCCCGTACCCACGTTTCCTGGCAACATAGGAAAATTATTACACAAAAACAGAACCCCTTTCTCTCCTGGAAATGAAGGTTTTAAGGTTGGAGTCATCAAATTCAAAATAGTAACACTTTTCAAGAGTCACCATCACAACATCCACTTTATTTATTGATTCAATTTTTACTCTTAGATTTTATTTAAGTTCTTGATTCAAGACCAATTATCCTAGGGGAATAACAACAATGGCCTCTCCCTTTATCTATTAGCAGACATCCTTTGTTTTTATAAAAAAATTTACACAACAAAACTAGCAACTCTATTGGGCATAATTTAGTGCACTCTTTTGTATAGGATCGTTATACAAAACAGTACCTATTTTCCTATAGTAGTGTCCGGGCAAGCTACGGGCAAGAAGAAACAGTCCGGGCAGGCAGACAGAGATCTTAGGAAAGTAGACAGAGGACTTGGGTAGGTACAAGAACTTCTCGGGAAGGATCGGTCTTATTACGGGCAGATCTGAGCAAGTAGTCATGAACACTGGAAGCAGATAAACAGGGTCCGGGAAGGCAGCATTAGATCCGGGCAGCTCCAGGCAAGAAGTTGTAGATCCGAAAACAAATCTGGGAAGTCCAGGAAAGTAACAACAAATATGGGCTGCATATTTAGATTTTCTGGACAGCAGGAAGAATTAGGAAAGAAAGCCCTAATTTGTATTTTGATGTAAAATTCATGTTCTGTGAAGGAAATTTGGGTAGCAGTGGAACTTTGGCAGCAGTGAATTTGGGCAGCAAGTTGATGGTCACAGGTGGTTAGGGTTTTACTCACCCTCCACGTGGCAGCATATGGTAGCAGCATCTAGCCTGCTAGGGCTTCATTATACTTGAATTTTTTTCATGTACATTCATCTCGGAATTCTGAGATCAATTCTCTTCTTTTAATAAACAAACTCAGTCATCTCATTTAAGGGATGAATTACTAATGCTTTTGGGTTTTTTGTCCTTTAAAGGTATCCCTGTGAAAATTCATGTGTTCAATTGTGTGATGCTTGGTTGACTACTGCACTTGTCTCACTCCTGTTTACTTTTCAATCTCTATCTATATTACAGTCTGCAATTTCTTAAGAATGACATGCACATGTTAAAATTCAACATGGTATCAAAGCTTTGCATGTGAATATTGCAGTAAGAGAGCAAATTACTGTAATACTCCTAAACCTTAGGACATCTGTAGACTAAGATAGGGGACTAGTTAATCAAAGATGGCCACCAACATCTTCGGACCAGAAGAAAGGCTTGAGGGGTCAGCCAACTACAACTCATGGAACCCTAGGCTTATGGATACCTTAGAAGAGAATGACCTAGATGATTTGGTTCTTAATGCCACAGAAGAACCTACATCTAATGTTTGAAGCATTGCCTTTAAGAAGAAGCAAGCAAAGGCAAGGTGGATCATCTATGAATCATGACACCCACTCTTGTTATAGTGTAACCCCAAGCTAGGGTTCCATGGTGATCTCTTGTAGCACCATCTTCATCTTTTCACTAGCTAGGTTTTAACCCTTGGCCTATTCACCTTCACGACAACCCTTAGAATCTTCATGGGGAGCATCATACATTCATGGGCAGCAACATTCCATCATAGGTAGCCTCAGATTCTTCAACAGCAGCATCATTTCACCCTCCTCTTGGTTGTTGTCTATCCCGAGCAGCTCCTACAGTAGCTCGGGTAGTAGCAGTAGGCTGTTGGGCAGTAACAGTAGGGTCTCGGGCAGCAAAAGTAGGCTTGAGAAGCAGTAGGGTTGTTGGGGTTTTTGTCCTTTAAAGGTTTCCCCATGCAAAACTATTGTGTTCAGTGTGTTTGATGTTGTTGATGTTTCTACTGCACTTTTCTTTTCTTTTGTTATCTTTCGATCGACAAAATTTTAAAGAATTCATGCTAATGCTAAAATTCAACACCAAGGGCCATTCTTTCAATGGAGGCACTTGGTAAGTTACCAGGAATTTGAACCAGTTTGGGACTAGGGAACTCAGCCTAGGGCTGAGGGCCATTCTATAGGAGAATGGAGGCTGATCAGTTACCAAGAAATTGACCTAGTTTGGGACTGGGGTGGGACTGGGGATCTTAGCCTAGAACTGAGGGCCATTCACTAAATGAAGGTACTTCATTAGTTACCAGAAATTTGAACCATTTTGGGACTGGGGGACTCAGCCTGGGCTAAGGGCCGTTCTTCAGGAGAATGGAGGCACTTTGTCAGTTACCAAGTATTTGACATTAAGTCATTTGAAGCATCCTAGGGCTGAGGCACCTGGTTAGTTACCAGGTCATCACCATAAGCCCTAGACCGGGTCTGGGCATGTGATGCACTCCTCTCCTTTATATATGGGCTATTAGACCTTCTCTAGGTATTAGCTACCCCTGGTTAAGAGACCTAGCACCTGATCTTGGTGGCACAAGGAGATCAAGTTAAAGCATTTAGTAATTCTCCTTATTTATGATGATGTGCTTTGAGTGGGCATGAAGGACCCTAGAGACAACTTGCTTTGAACACAAAATACTTGGAGGCCCATCTAACCCTAAGCCTTGGTCCATTTGAAAGACCAAGTGGCACAAGTCAAAATGCAAAAAGACTTTTTGTACCACAAAAGATTAAAGTCAAAAGGGTAAAGAGGAAAAAGATACAAACCATAATGTCAACTCCTAATTATGTGGGACCAACCCAAATGTTTGAAAGCCTATAGATAAATTCCACTTGCAATTCATTTTAACACACAACAACTTTCATCACTTCACTGCTCCTTCTTGGACTGAGGAAAGATTCATGACTGAGATTATCTGCCGTTTCTGAGAGGAGATTTTTGTGGCTGGTCTCTTTCTTTATCGTTATTTGTTTATCTCTTTTTGCTATCCTAGTGTGGTTTCCTAGCTCACTAGGGCTTCTCCTTGTATAGGCTACAATCCACATCAGTGGTCACGAGCTGCTACAATCCACAAGTAGCAACAGTCACTGCTCCATTTCCTTGTGCTCACAGTGTGGACCTAGGGTAGTAGCATACCCTCACTGCTTGCTCTCAGTGGAAGTCTAGGGCAGCAGAAAAGGTTGCCCCAACCCTTGTTGGTGGCCTCCTTTATCGACAACAACATCGCAAACAAATTCGGGAAGCACTAACAACAAAATTCGGGCAGTAAAGTGAGTTAGGGAAGAAAACCCTAATTATGGTTTTGTTGTAAAAAATTATCTTTTGTGGATTTGGTTGATCAATGATTCAAACCATTTAGGGTTTGAAAATTATTGAAGACTCGGTCATCTCATTTAAGATATGAGTTACTAATTCGTTTGGGTTTTTTGTCCTTTAAAGGTTTCCTCGTGAAAAACTATTGTGTTCAGTGTGTGTGATGTTGTTGATGTTTCTACTGCACTTGTCTTTTGTTATCTTTCGATCTGCAAAATTTTAAAGAATTCATGCTAATGCTAAAATTCAACACTGAGGGCCATTCTTTGAATGGAGGCACCTGGTCAGTTATCGGGAATTTGAACCAGTCAGGGAACCATAGAGAAGAACATGATAAAGATAATATTAAACTGTAAGCCAAAATGGGATTTGTGTATATTCATTTGTTGATCTGTTTATGTTCTTTTGGGTCTGTGATTGGCTCAATCAATTAAGAAAATAAATGTTAAGTCTTCAGCAAGTACCTAGGAATCTATCTGCATATTCATGTGCATTTGATGGATTTCCTTTACTTTTACCCAATAAGTAACTTTATATAACATGTTACGCATGCTGAATGACCACTAACTTCATGTCAAAACCCAAACAATAGCTGTACAATAAAATGGATTGGAAGAAACAAATGTTCATTGCAGAAACATGGCCATGGTTATGCTTGATACCCTTTGTTTCCAAGCTAGCATCCACTTCTTGTTAAACATTTTGATATTCTTGAGCATTATGGCCTTTAATGGATAATGATTGCTAAGCTTTTAATGGAAAATGATTGCTGAGTGTTGTAAAAGATATATTATTTTTGGCAGTAAAGCTTCGACAGGGGGTCAACAGCATAAGCCCTAGGATACATAGCTTATGTGCAATTTGATGGTTATGATAATAATCAAAGGGAGAGTTTCTTTGAGCTAACTAGTTTGTAATTGTTTCCTTGAACCCTTATATTGTTATATGTTTTGTAATAAGAAATGCATCAAATTTAGACATGAACAAGTTAATAATGTGGCCGAACATGATGTGCAACTATAAAAAGTTTAGGGTTTGATGGAAAAGGCACTTGTAGGTATGTTCATGGGTAAATTTTTCAATAGAAAGATCCTAAAGAAGTGGTTGTTGGAACACTAGAAACCTATATATGTTATATTTCAGTATATAGTATAAATCTTTGATGGAGATTCAATTCCCCCTCCACCCCCCCTCAAAGGAACCACTAAATGTGTTTCACCCGCCATCCTCCCTTCACCCACCAAAAGTGTTTAAGAAACTATGGGTGAAGTGGACTTTTTTCCAGCCCTTGTTGTCCTCGTTATTTATTTGTTCACGATCACTCTATCGTTTTCTACTTTGATTTGGATTTATTTGGTACATAGGGGAATGGTTGGCACATAAAAAATCCTATGAGATTTTTAATTGAATCCCATTACAATCCAACCGGAGCTCTATCCACCAACATTCCTATGTGAATAGGAGTTGGTGTCGATGATGACAATGAGGGTGATGAAATAGGACAAGATACACTAAGTAGGCCTGGTATCTATACATTTTCTCTTTGGCAAAGACAACTGCTCATGGAAAAAATTAGCAATGAAATCTATATAATTGAATAGTACATTAGGGTCTTTAGGCTTTGGATGGAACCCATCCATCATTCCCATCATACAAGCATCAATAACTTTGTCACTATCCCCTGCTAAAATAATAGACAAAGAAAAGAGATTCTCACCTTGAGTTAGTTAGGGTATAGCCACAAATTTCTGGGTTTGGATGGAAAACGTTTTTCTAAAGTATTGAATCCATTGTCACCGAATTTCCTATCAACTAGTTCTGTAGCAACTTTCTCAAACTCCTAAAGATTTGAGATCACCGAATTGCTAAATCCCATGAAATCATGAAAGCCACTATCAATGGATGGCATGCTTTGGTCATTATTTGCACCCTCGTCTGTGTTAACTACACTATCATGAAAAAACGTGGACCGCCTATCTATCTCCCATCCCCTGGCTGGAAAGATTGATGGTGAGAATCTTAGCAAGATCAATGAAGTATACCAGGTCTTTGTGCCAGCCAGTTGCATTTGAAGAAAGAATTTCAAATCCTCGTTAGCGATGCCTTTAAGGACATACCCTGATATCATCACATCAATTGTAATCACTAATCAGGTTAGGCTGAGCACTTTCTACTTCCATTCGATGAAAGAGATTCAAGGCCTCGTCACATTGCCAACTGTATGAATAGCCTGTAATAATCACACTCTATGACACCACATCTCTTTCAGTCATTCTGTCAAACAGTTTGCATGTATCCTCTAAAATCCCACATTTGCATACATATCCGTGAGCGCGTCACCCAAACAAATCCTGGAGATCAAATCCCATTCTAAGAATAAGAATGTAACCATGTACCTTGATGCAAAATCTTGAATTTCAGACCTGTCTCTGCAATCTTGGAATTCTAGTCTCTATTATCACGGTTTTAAATCAAAGTAATTCATTGATTTTATAAAAAATTGCAAGGTTGCTTTCTTTTATTTTTGAGACTGAGCATAAAACAAATTACCACCACAATTAACAACCAAGCCTTACTTCCAGCAATGGTATACTTAAGCATGAACGGATTTAGAAACGACTAAAGCAGAGATGGCTTCTTCTCGGAGAATGTCTTTGGCATGCTTGGGATCTACAACAACTTATAGGAGGGAATAACATAATAGTGACAAAGATGAAATGATTGGGGTGCATACCTGTCTGTAGCATTCCATAGAATTAAGCCAACGCCTCCTGTTTATGTCCATATCTTGAAGATGCTGCAATTATGGAAGTCCATGCCACCACATCTTGATTGCGCATTTCGTCAAACATTTGGTGAACATCAGCCAAACATCCTACCATGGCATACACAGTGACAAATTTAGGATTTTAGACATTATTCAAAACCCAAATCCTGAAAAAGCCATATTTAATTTTAAACTTGATTCATAATATTGTTTAACCATTCCTTTGCCGTGTGATCACTAAAAATCTTACCTAATTTGTCGGCATTGATCTGGACCTGAGTTTGTCGGTTCTCTCTTGTCACGATTCTCAACTTGCAACGATTATGGGTTAAGGAGAATAAGAATCATATTTGAATTCTTCTCATATTTCAAGAATTTTTTGTCTTTTGTATAATGATATCAGTCGTTGTTTGGATTAGTCCATTGGGTTTATTCTTTGCTATAGGGAATGGACATTGGCGCTCTTCACTCTTTGCTGTGGTTCCTCTGGCTGCTACGCTCTAAGGATTCTGGCCACTATGGTGTGCTCTAAATGAGGTATAAATCCATCCAAGAAGCTTAAAAGTCGAAGCTATGATCTAGTAGAATTAGTATAATTGCAAGGGTATCCATCCGGTAATAGGTTTGACGGGTAGTCAGTCAGGTCCAGATGCCAGTAAGGTTATCCCCTGAGCTACCTATATTTATTTTATTCAAATGGTTGAAGCTTATGATCGGTGGAAATATGAAGAAGGCCTCAATGAGTCTTTAAAATAGAGCCTGAAGGTTCTGGAGAAGAATAAGAAGAACAGAGTGCAGATAAAGAGGAAGTATGGAGATTGGGTTTCTTGTTAATGAATATTTTATGGTTCAATTGTACCTCGAGAACCTATTCATATTTTAAATGAAAAAATGACTGTTCCTTTATGAAGATACCTGGTTCATTCATAACAAGATTAAAATGTACTATTTGAGCTCACTCCATGCAGTTTGCAAGGAATATCTCCAACTATTTGATATCAAATCTTAACACCACTTGTATTTCTATTGCAAAGGTCATTTGGGTTATTTGGGAAGAGATAGGAACCCATCAAGCTAAGAAGAAACACCCATCCTCTAGGAAACCATTGTTCCCAGACCATTCAGAAGGTTTTATGCCATATTTAAGAAGCACATGCATCAATGAATAACTCTGAACTTAGGGAAGCCTCCAATGCTTGTATCATGGTGAAAAATGAAATGTGAAGGTGTAGATGCTTTATATGTGGAACTCCCTAGGCTAAGGAAAGATAACTGGCAGCTAGCACATTCCCCAAGGATAAGAATACCTATTATGAGGATAGTCTAACTTCAAGGGGCCTCTCTATATATTTTAATATGGTTATTTTTGGAGGAAGCATGGATATAGCCCGTAAAAGAAGGACGTCCCACACAAGAGGACATTTGGAGGGATATCATGAGATATTTCACATGGTTCAAGGTATGTCTCACATATTTGGAGGCATGATAAATCATCTAATCGATTATTGGCATGATTTACAAAGAAAAGAGGAGGAACTCCCTTCATAAGTCAATGGCATTTTCTCTCCAAAGATAAGATCAAATACTAAGACTCAAGGGAACACTGTAAATTGGAAAGTGACAAGTGGTGGTAAGAAAGCATTCAAACCCTATTGTATGCAATTTTCTCCCTTGAATGAGGAGAAGCCAGTTTTGAGGAGGCTTTTAGTGGCCCTTGAAGCATGGATCTAGAAGCTGCTAAATGTGTTTCATTTTTATTATTAGTTATTGGAGAGAAAAGTGGATATAGCATCCACTTATTGATATTTTATTTCAAGGTAAGTTGAGTTAAATTTAGAGGTTATGAGGCCCTTTATATTTATTAAAGTCATGTAGTTTAGTTATGCCCTTTGTAAAAGTACCATGAATCTTCCAACTAAAAAACTATTTCTTTCTCATTCTTCTAGCTTGAAAGCATGCAATTTTAGAGGTGCATTGGTCCTAGAATTTCCATAGCTAAATGGGATTAAAAGGGAGATACCAACCTCTGTTGCTCCCTAGATAGTGACAGGACAATCATTTGTCAACCCACTTTAAAGCCTCTCAAAATTTTTCAAGCATAAAATTTCCTCAACAATATTTGTCAGGTGGGCCTTATTTCCTTGTATGTTTAAATTATGTGTCAAGTCTATGATGTCATACAATGAAAACTAACCTCAAATCTTGTTCATAGATATCCTACTGAGAGAGAAATGATGACACATGTACTATAGGAGGAGACAAACAAATATGCCTAGCCCAAAACTGGAAATACTATCCATCCCTCATCCATATATATAACATTGAATAAAGCATAAATAGATAGAGGGGTCCATTTGGAGTGATCCTAGAGTCCACAAAGAAATAGTGATTGATGGATGTAAGCGATAGAATTTATAGATTCAAGGAGAGGATTCATAAACTCTATAAATGGATGTAGTTTAAAATTTGCAATGATGCCTACGTGCTAGAATATTTAAGAGTGGGAGGGATATGGTGCATTGATATCTTGGTTTTCCCTTACCATAACATGCCTGTAGGGATTGATATAGCATCAAAGAATCATCTTCGCTATCATGAAAACGTTCTGAAAATATAAGAAATGATATTTGGCAATTGTTGTCTAGGAAATTTAAGAGTTCTGAGATAGTAGATGGAAGGATTGTGCAGTTAAATGATATATTCCATCGCTAGAATACGATTGGATTTAAATGGGGAAAATGCAAGGAAATAAAGAGAGTAGTTGTTGGATGAATTGTAGAGAAAGTTTGTCAAAGATGGCCAAATACACATTCTGAATCATAATTAGGTGTAGAAATTTGTATTCACTCCAAAATAATGGTATGTATGATGACAATGAGGATGAGGTTGTTATTTTCCATGAGGTAATAATGTGTAATTTCACATCAAGGCATTATGATTGTTGTATAAATTCAATCAATGCATAAGTTTAAGGGAAATCCACAACATCCACCCAAAAGTAGTAATATAATCATACCCAATAATAATTCATCAAAAGAACATGCACAATTTCCCATATAATATATAAAGTGACAATAAAATACCAATAATATCATCATCATCTTTAATCAAATCAACTAAAATTAAAATGTATGATCAACATATCAAAACTATTCAAGGATATCATTATAGTAAAGTAAAAATAAG
>LPNX010534523.1:22130-52036 GCA_001517045.1 Pseudotsuga menziesii | reverse complement strand
ATCAAAGATGCCATGACAAGAACTTTCCTAAAAGAAAAAATTTAGGCTAAAAAAAATGTTTCTGGTCAGAAACAGAGGTATTAACAGACTCAGGCAGTGTCAAAGGAGACTCAGCAACTAACAGCATTCACCCAGCAATCCACTATCTTCCACAAAAAGGTAAAAACCAGAGTATACGTGACTGTGCGCAGTAAACCCGCGTGTATACGCGTAAATCCCAGGGGAAACCACGTGTATACGCGACTGTAAGTGACAAAACCGCGTACAGGAAGAAAAGGATGCACAAATTCAAGGTAAACAGACAGGCTGAGACTAAATTCACACCAATCAGGCTCTACCAGGCATACATGCCCCCATACCCGACACAGAAACAAGAGAGAGAGAGCAATTCAAATACATTGAATGCTAAGAGATCAACCCCCAAAGGACAATTACTAGGAAGTCCCCAGCGGAGTCGCCAATTCTGCTACGGAGATAAATTCCTATGGCTTGGGGTACCACAACAGATAGCTAGACTCCAGAAATCAATCTTTCCCAATATGCAATAGAAATAAAAACATCTAACACTAAAGGATCGAACCTCATACCTTATTCTGGACGGTTGAAGTAGATCCCCGTTGAGATTTCCAATCTTCAGCTTGAATTGTTATAGCACATCCTCAACAACAAGTAAACAATACAAGAATACTATATTTCATGGTGTTAGATCTATTCTAGCATATATAATCAATAATTTATAAGCATTTGACATATTCCAATGGATACAATATTCATTCAAATACACATTACTGGACAGGAAAAGATATTTCTATTAATATGAATCAGAGATTACAAGTGACAACCTCTGACAGCACGTCTGCGAACCGGAGAAACTGAATCCCCCACTTGGGCCTCCACCACCTCAATCCTCCATCACTTCGATAACAAGATTTCTAGCAAAAGGCAAGCTTGGGAAGAACACAACAGTGCTCCAAGGGACAAAGGGATGCAGACTCAAGCATAAGTTCTGGCAACAATGGACTATAGTTTTGTTACTCTCAATTCTCTCTTATGCTTTCAATGTCTCAATGGGTTCCTTATATAGCTTTTCAAATGGATACTGAAAGGTCAAATCCGTGCGATCTCAAGGCATATGGAAGGCCAGGAGTCATATGAGTCGGATCCAAGTCAAGGAACGCTCCAAAGGATTTTGGATTATGTACACATCCTGATGTACATGACTATATAGGGAATATCCATGTACGTACGCGGTTATCGGGGAAAAGGCCGCGTATATCATTTTTCTAATGTTTTTAGGGATGGTCAATGATACATCAAAAGACAAAAAGTGGTCCATAGGAGCTAATGAGTCTGCAGCGGGACAAGGGAAGGCCATACAATGTGTGATTCACCTAGTGTGGTGAAATCCTCTATAACAAGTCCAAAGACCAACCATTGCACGTATGCAATCAATTAGCTATCACAGCTTAAACAAGGGAAAGGCTCCCCAGTGAATTACACAATCCCAACCACAACAGCAAATACAATTCCAGCCGGGGAAAAATCACAGCCTGTCCTGGGAAACAAAATCGCTGGGAACAAATACACAGACCACGCTGGGAAATAAACTACCGTCTTCTGACCTATGCGTGAGCAAACAAGCAATGTAGACCCACAATCAACCCGTGAGGAAAGGATACGGCCACACTATGCACAGATCCACAGAAGAAAACCACGTGGGTAAAACCCAAGAAATTCCTGTGCGTGAGGGGAACAATCAGACCCTATGAGGAATGAACAGACAATGGAGGCCCTGCGTGAGGAAGAACAAATCCATTTTTGTTTGTGGATGCACACAACAACAGGAAGGACGTGAATTGCAATGCCTGGGTGTTCAGCAACTCGTGGAGCCAAGAAAAATGTCTGCGTGAGACCAAAACCACCCAGATCCTGTGCGTGATGAGAAAACAGACAAAATCGTGGTGAGAGTGGAATTGCCTACGTGAGTGAAGTCAATAGGGGTGGAGTGTGCGTGTGGGTGAGGATTGACAGTCCTGCCACCCCACTCCCAAAGCAATTGACTACCTCAACCACTAGCAGCAATTATTTAATGAGAGTGGTTGGAAGAAGACACATGGGTTTTTCTTCTCATTGGCCAAAGTTTAACAATTCCCCCCCACCCTTATCCTTGTGAAAATCATGCCCCTTTCGATTTAGTTTCCGCGATCGTAGCTAGTCAGGTTCATTTTTAATTATAGATGCATATTTACATGATGACCATCATAATATATGCTGCATGCCCCGATATACCATCGGTGACAATTCAAAACCAAAACATAACATAACCGATCAATGGTGGGGCCTTGGCCTTTAGCTCCACACCCTGATCATTTACAATTTATACATCATATACATCTAATGTAACGGGGTCAAAACCGAGACATTACACATTATCATACTTTAAATTGCAGGGTACAATCCCCTCATTTATGTAATTTAAATGAAAGTTTTAGATACTTCTTACTTCACAAGCGTATCATTTGTACCACCTTTCCCTTCTATAGATCATTTTCGGTAGCCAATTGATCCTGACTACCCTCTTCATGCACTTACTATCCAGTTTGGTTGGTCTCTTGTAGGAGGTTGTAGAAGTTGCTCACCAACTTTTTATCCTGGTTTTGTTTCCTTATCCCTTTCTTCATAGTGTTGCTGGTCACATTCATCAGCATCAGCAACATACTCAGCCATGTCCAGGTTGTCGTTGGGTTTTCCACTAATTCCAACACCAATGCAATATTTACCATTAGTGGTTCATCATAAATGTATAGTTCTCACTACACTTACCAACATGTAATATCCTATGCATGCAAGGCATATCCTCATACATTTTATGTACAAAAACTTATACAATGTAATTGTAATTAGAAAGACATGGTTTAAGGAAATTTCCCTTTTCAATTCCCTCATCCTTGCATGGAACTCCTATTCCACACAACAGCTGGGTTGACTTCATGGTCTTGCTACCTCTAGGCATGTAATTCCCAGATTTGTCCATGTTGACAACAACACACTTTCCAAGCAACCACTAGTACTTTTCTACTCCGCATTCAAATTCTGGTGACTCTTCCTTGTTCCTTGCTGGATAAGCTTTCCAACTCCTATCCACATGCTTCATTTTGACCTTGGGTGTGAAAACCACACCACTTCTAAAATGATGACTTTCACCAATTTTAGGCAAAACACATAACTGTATTTTGGTCTGAAATGATAACTTTAGCCTTCTAGAATTTCTTCGTTCTTTCAGCCCTGAAATCCTGTCGAGAATTTCAATGAAATTGCTGAAATCCCTAAAAAATCCACTTTGAAAAACTCAAAATTTCCTTTTCTCAAATTGGGTGTCATCCCATCTACAACTCTGACACTTCAACGATCTAGCAACAAATTTCTCCGACGCTCATCGATGGCCCTATCAACAATAATTTTCTGCTGCATTGGTCGTTTCATCAGCTAAGGTTTTTCACTGTATCGGACCTGTAGTGGTCTAAGCTTCCGATCTTTATTAGCAATTCCAATATGTTGGCAATCAAATCCTCTAAGCACTACCGCGTTGGTGATCAGATCCTCTACTCATCAAAAGGCTAGTTCTCTAGGCTTCTGCAATGGTGGCCAACGAACCTTCTGTGTCTTCCATGGCCATAACCCTGTCAGCGATCAAAACCCCTAGTCACCACAGCATCGGTGTTCAGATGCACTACTCATTAGGTGAATAGTCTCTTATGCATCCACAACGGTGGGTTCACCAACCGTTAATATTTTCCAATCGGCGGTCTCATCAATTATAATTATTCGATTGGCGGTCGAAACAACTGTTCGTCAGGAGGATAGGTCACTAAACAGCCATGTGATGTCCTCAGTTTTGATCCCAGTTACATTAAAAGGTACATGATGTATTTATTGTAATTAATCATGGTGAGGATCTAAAGGCAAAATCCCCACCATCGATTTGGTTGTGTATGTTTCGGCAATAGGGATCGTTTCCAATGGTATATCATGCTATCCGGCACATTATATTTTTGGCATCATGTAAATACGCACATCAATTAAAATAAACCTACATCCAGCTACGACAATGCAACGTTGAAAGAAAATGGTATTATTCCTAAGGTTAAGGGGGTGTTGTCTAACCCATGGGAGCCTTTGGGGAAAATCCATGTGTCACCACCTTGTTTGATTTGCTCACCTTCCCTTGTCTCATCTAACCACCTCTTTTGTGTTATGTCGATTGGCTGGGGCCATTATTGCTGGGAGTGGTGGGTGGCAGGACTGTCAGTATTTGCCACATGCTCACTCCACCAGTCGTTTCTCCACCTTATCATGGGTAAGAGAACCATGACTATGCCACTCTCTTGGTGGTTGGGGTTCACTCTCACGCAGGGATGCACAGGGGGGGGGGGGGATTCGGATGGTCTTCCTCACGCAGAGCTGAGTTAATAAGGGGTGTGTTTTCTTGGTTGGGGGTTCATTCTCCCTTCTCTGAGGATAATGGCCTGTGATTATGTTCTTCCTCCGGCCAGTGCAGGGCATGGAGTTCCTGTTGCATTACCGGACTGTTTGTTGTCCCATCCATGATCATGAACCGTGACTGTAATTCCCCTTGTGAGACGTTTTCTTTCCTGTTAATGCAAAGAGTCTGTGCTTACTCTCTCCATTGCCGGCTATGTAAATGTGTCGTGGCTCCATTGTTGAGGACGACTATTGTTTCCCCACATTTGAAGGCTAAGTTGTCGGTGCGATTTTGGTTACTATAGGTTGTGGTGGAGTCATTTTGGCCACGATAGGGCTAAGAACGACTCAGGGATTGTCTTCCCCTGTCTGAGATATGATTTTTTGTTTTCCCCTGTCAATGTTGGGAGTTTGTCTTCCTTCCCATTTGCGGACTGTGTAATGTTGCCATCGTTCATTGGGGTTGATGTCTTCCCCTGGTTTTGGGTTGCTTCTTGGTTTCTGAGACTACAGACATATTTTGGGGATTGTTGCTAAGTTGTTTTGGCCATGCTAGGGCCAAGAACAACTATGAAGTGTTGGTTGACCTGAATTGTGTTTCACCTGTTTGTTTGGGGTTGTCACCCTGTTGTCTTTGCCTTCTTCATAGAGCTGTGAACTGTTTGTTTTACTACGGCATGCAGTGGTTGGTATTTGGACTGTTGAGAGTAAGATTAGAGGCTAGGTATGCTTGAAAAAACTAGTGTTTGGAGCCACTCAGACAGAGTTAGACTGTTGGCTTTCTTCTCTGCATCCCTTGAAGAGTATTGGAAAGGGAAGTCAGGGCCTAAGGGACTATGAAGCAGAGAAAAAATTGATTCGTGGTGTCGGGTGTGTGGATGTCTTAAAATTCAGGTTAACTCTAGTGTAGGCATCCTTAGCTTTCCATTGAGGCCACCAGCTTAGCATTTAGCCTTTCCTAGCTCCTTGATGGCCTGATAAACCCTACTATGTGGGCTTGGCTGTTTTGTGTACCTTGGCTATGTGTAAGACTACTTTGACCCTTATTCCTTGAGGAATCATGCCTAGCTTGAGGGTGACAGTGTTGCTGAGAGATTGATGAGCACACTAGCCTATGGTTGGGTGGAATGTTGCAGCGATGTAGCTGGTTGCAGGACGAGTTCTTATCAGATGAGTATTCTTGACTATTTCGTCTCTGCATTTATATTTACTGATTCATGAATATGATGAACATGTGGTATGCTTGAATGAATGTATGTTGCTTCCGCTATGTATATGACGGATTATGCATCTTAGCATGTTTTATGTTTTAAGTTTTTCCTTATTTATCAGTATTATATGCCTGTTCATGTTCATGGAGTTATTTTTCCCATATGTTTGGTGCTAGTAGCATCCTCTTCACTGATCGTAGGGTCGGGGATGTTACAGAATGGTATCAGAGCTAAAGGTTGCAGAATGGGCCTGAATGGGCCGTGAAGATGCAGTAACAGAGCTAAAGTTGTAGCATGAGGTCAGCTAGCTGAGGCAGGTTGTCCTCTAGCCAACAGAAAACAGAAGAAAATCTGTGCATGACAAGGGAATTTTGGAAAATTCCTCTAAGTATTGGGATCATCAGATCATTAGACGACTTAGTCCCAAGTCGCACCGATGCACCGGATCGCCTAAGCAGAAGGTCGTCCGACGCGGACCACTGAATAAAAATATCAGAAATTTTCTAAGTATCTAGACTGTTGGCCATCGGAAAAGTTTAGATGATCTCTCCTTCAATGCAACAGAAGTTTAGTCGGAAGGCCCTCCAATATGGGCCACCGGTGGACGACGAAAGGAGAGGAAACTTCCATCGGAAGTTATCAGCGAAAGAACGCCAAAATGGTGGAGCAATGTAGTTTATGGAGTCACCGCATTGTCAGTGGAAAATAGTAGATGAGATATTCGATGGAGCGTTGCAGGAAAACGACAAAGGGAAAAAAATTTCTGGAAATTTTCTAAGTGTTGGCCATCGGTGATCGGCGGAGATCAGTCGATTTAATCGGTGAAACATAGCTGTTTGGGTTGTCGACACATTGGTGGAAAAGAAAGGAAGCTAGTTGGTTGAGCTACTGAGACAGCGGAAGGAAGAAGGAAAATGTTCCAGAAATTAGGAATGTCAAGATCGTCAGAAGTTGATCGGTGATGATGAGCCACAATGTCGGCCGGGATGTCCTGAAGGACGCCGAAAATTAGCGGATGGAGCGGCTGATGCGCTGGTGGACGAAGAAAAGAAATTTTCAAAAATTTATCTAAGTACCGGAAACGTCAGTAAAGAATAGATGATGACAGTCCTGATACAGTGACAAAAAGAGAGAAGGTTAGTGGAGCCACCCACAGTGACGGTGGAACTGAGATAAAGAGAAAATTTTTGAAAAAAAATTCTGAGTCATGAGACCATCGGTGATCGACAAAGTTTAGCTGATTGGATTGGCGATGATAGGTGGTGGGATTGCCGACAATTAGAGGATGAGGTTGCCTATGTGGCAGCGGAAGAGAAGAGAAGGTTTTGGTAGAGATCTCCCGAAGATCGCCGAAACGTCGATGAAGGTTAGTTGTTTGAAGAGTCGACGCAGCGACAGACAAGGAAAGAAAATTTTTGCCGAAGTGCTGAAATCATCGAAAAATATTAGAAGTTTGGTCCATCGATGTGTCAGGAGAGATTAGTTGCTTTGATCACTGATGAATGTCAGAAATATTTAGGCATTTGTGAGTCCGTCGTTGCGGTTGTTAGTCAAACTATCATTCCGACGATTAGTGTTCCAGTCACTGACACAACAAAAAGAATTGTTGTTGGAATCACCGATACGGCGGAGAAGACTAGTGGAGCAGATTGCCGATACACCATAGTCCATGGCATCATAGATAAAGGGATCGGAAGCTTAGATGGATGAGGATCTGAAACAACGGAAGACGCTAGTTGTTTGACCGGTGATGAACAGTCCTTGGCATCGCCAATGCAGTGCCAGGCTTAAGGGTTCTAATCGCCAATAATGTTCGGAAGATTAGATAACTACAGGCCCGAAACGACGGAAAACATTAGCTATTTGACCGTCGAGGGTTAGCCATTAGCATCACTAATAAAGTCCGGAAGCGTAGATGAACAGACCGCTGGTACTGCGAAAAGGGTTAGCTGTATGGCTGCCAATGAGCAGTGGAGGAAATTAGTCATTCTGATCGCTAAAACTTCGAAATGTTAGCTGGGATGAGACCCGAATCTATTCAAGGAAAATTTGGGTTTTTCAAGTAGATTTCTCAGCAATTCCCAACTATTTTTCACTGGATTTACAGCAGACTGTCAGTGGATTACAGGGCTGAAAAGGAAGAGAGTTCTAGGTGGCTGTGGTTGACATTTTAGACCAGAATACATTTGGTAAAAAGCATCATTTTGAAGTAGTCTGGTTTTCACACCTGAGGTTATAATGAAGCATGTGGATAGGCATTGGAAAGCTTATCCAACAAGGAACAAGGGAGAGTCACTAGAATTTGAGTATGGAGCAGAAAAGTGCTAGTGATTGCTTGAAAGAGAAATGTGTTGCTGTCAAAATGGACAAATCCAAGAATTGCATGCCTAGAGGTAGCAAGGCCCTGCAGTCAATCTAGCTGTTGTGTGGAAGAGGAGTTCCATGCAAATATAAGAGAATTAAAAAGGGAAATTTCCTTAAACCCCATATTGCTAATTATGATTACAAGTTTTATACATGAAATGTATGAGGATATGCCTTACATGTATAGGATATTACATGTACATTTATAATGATCCACTAATGATAATTATTGCTTTGGTGTTGGAATTAGTGGAAAAAAAAACCAACGACAACATGGATATGGCTGAATATGTTTCTGATGCTGACGAATGTGACTAGCAATCCTATGGAGAAAGGGATGAGGCAACAAGTCCAGAATCAAAAGTTGGTGAGCAAATTCTGCAATCTCCTATAAAGGACCAACCAAACTAGTAATGTCAAGGGTGTCAGTAGGACCCATGAAGGTAAGAGTTTAATTATGACAATTGCATGGAGTGGTAAAAGAAAGAGGTCTCATACCATGTGGGTATCTGAATTTTATACTGCATTCATATAGAAATATGTTATGCCTATATTATGTTGCTATGAGCTTAGTATCCCGAAGAAAGTAAGCACTAATGATCTTGATTATGGTAATGCATCCTATATGAAGTATTCATGGTTAGGACATGCATGGTATGTTTGAATGTATAGTATTCCTGAATCAATGCAAGGTAGCATTGAGTGGATATGCATTAAAGGATTTTATAAATCTTGTAGTTATGCATTGAATGGATGCATATGGAAAGTATGAGTAAATGTTGTAGATATGCATACATAAGTATGGGTGCAAATGTTGTGATGGAATGCATGAATGCATAGAGGTAGTGCATGTGTTATTATGAATAACTAATGGCTGAAATGATGAATTGATGACAATTCTGGAACCATTTAAAGAGTTGTTATGAATGCAGGATAGTAAGTGCATGAAGAGGGTAGTCAGGATCAATTGGCTGCCGAAAACGCCCTATGGAAGAGCAATGTTTCAGGTAGATTGTTGGGGCATGGAAAAGTGGGTAAGACCATGACAAAGGCCAAAATCCACCACGTGAAAGAGCCAAACCTCATGAGAAGAGTCGCATGCCTGTGAAAAAAAATTGTGTCAGGAGGGTGCATTGAAAGGATACACACTACAGGAAGATCATGTGTGATGGTCTGCAGGAGCCAAACTTCATGGGAAGGTTTTCCCTTATCTTGGAATGGGTTTCGAGTGAAGCTCCATTGGACATTTGGAAAATGCCCCATATACACTGCATGTTGGTAAGCAACATGAGTGAGATGGTATATATTATGTCAGTAAGACATGTGTGGATATGGAATGTGAAAGGAGTGGGGATTGCAAACCAAGGGATTGTTAACTCACATAAGGGATCCCCCATTCCTCCTTAACGAAGGGATATAGCATCGGCAACTGGATAAGTGCTCTGTGACCCTAGCTAAGAATACACATGTCAAATTGTTAAATTCAATATGCAGAGCATGTTTTTATTTTTTTCCGTTATGGTAGATTGCTTGAGTATGCATAGGGCATACATGGCACACACCGAAAAGGGGTGCACACTTTCCTGATCTCAGATCATGGAAGGGTTTTGCAATATTGATTACACTCTAGAGAGTGGACACACTCCTGGTGTCTCAATACTTGATAGTGAATGATATGAAATGTGATTATAGTTTTATAACAATAACACTAACGAATATGCTTATATTGCTTGTGTTATCAGGATAAACAGATGTAGCCTGGTATTGTACACTAAATGGACAATGGCTTGAACTCATTACCAGAATTGAGACATTCCTGAGGGACTGTCAACTCAGAGAAGGGAGTGGTCTCTTGTGTTGATATAAGTGCATGTGTTATTTTTGATGGCTAGATAAACCCAACAATGTTGGCTTGGCTGATGATTGATTGTTGATATAAGTGCATTGTTGATATACGTGCAGGAAATTTGTTGACGGTCTGGTAAACCCAACTAAAGGTTGGCTTAACTATGCCTAATATATGTATAAAAGGATGTTGTGAAACAGCCTGCGTGCTGGCCTAATGTCCAAGTCCATAGGCAATCCCAAGGCTTGCAAAGTGAAGCAGTATCCTGTGGACCAGAGAGGAAATGCACAACACATATAAGTATTGGATTATTTGTAATATCTTGCTTATGAATATACATGTGTATATGATTTGGTTATGATGTTTTAAGCTCTTGTTTTAGAGATTGAAACCGATGAGAATAAACTAAACATGTGAATCTATTCAATTTTTTGATATAGGTATCACTGGGAGTGAGGACTATGAAAGAATCCTAGGGGTAGATGTGGGCATGTGACTGTCCTGAAGAGCTCAGAATGAGCAGTAATGAAAAAGGTGCTAGTGAGACCGTGAAGGTCCTAGGAGCTGAGACAAACCATGTGGGGAGGCTCCATGGTTGAGAGGTCTGAAATAGACCGAAGACACTAAGTGTCATGACCAAGAGGGATTGGTCCAGCATTCACGGTGAAGTGAAAAAGGCTAAGAGCATGAAAAGCCACAGTGGTGGTGTGGGTTCTAGGATGGAACAAAACAAAGAGGGGAAAAACTCTTGCTTCTCTCTCTTGCCTTTTTGATTATATATATATATATATATATATATATATATATATGCATTGTGAAAACAAAAGATTGTTGAATGCATGTATGATTGAAAATAGAATGTATGTATTTGCTTAAAGTAAATTGTGAATACTGGGATGGTTAATTCCCTGCCCAAGAATGGACATGAATGAGCTTGTGTGCCTATTGGGAAGACATGAAAAATATGAAAGTCTCCTTGATGAGACTTAGAATTTCACACCAATTGGGCAATTAACTGACTGATTTTAATGTCTATATTATGTTTGGTCTGACAGAACTTCAATGGTGCATTTCATAGGTGAGAAAAGTGAAACCCAATGGTGTACATTGATCATGGAAGCAGATCAAAAGTTGTTGAAATTTGCTAGAAGTCTCCTTAAAACAATTGCTAGGACCCAAGAGAGTCTTGGAGAGATGCTCAAGATACAGAAAAGGCAGAATGAGATGAACCACCATATTTTGCAAGACTCTATTGGTTTGCAAAAGGAGGTTAAAATCCTTCTGGGAGCAATCCGTAAAGGCAAGGAAAGTGGATCAATGATGGGACATTTGTCGAAGCGATCCATTAAGAAATGGTCCAAACATGAAGACTCGAAGGAAATTGAGCAGGAAAAGATGAAGCAGCCAGCGAAATGATGGAAATGTGGAGGACATCATTTACGCTGAGACTTCCCAACGAGGGAACCTAAAGAGGGCAGCAGCCACAAAGTTCCTAGGCTTCGATATAAGCCAAGAGATGAGAACCAACAAGAGAAATTTGTGGAAGCCGAGGGGCTTGGTCCTGAACGTTTAAAGTAAATAATTGAGCATGGGACAGATCTTCAAAATTTTGAAATTTTGGATGTGCAAATTGTATATGTATTCCTATGTATTGGAACACCGAGGACAGTGTTATTCCAAGGGGGAAGGGATTGTGATGTCCTCGGTTTTGACCCCGGTTACATTAAAAGGTACATGATGTATATATTGTAATTAATCATGGTGAGGAGCTAAAGGAAAAATTCCCACCATCGATTTGGTTGTGTATGTTTCGGCAATAGGGATCGTTGCTGATGGTATATCATGCTATCCGACACATTATAGTTTTGGCATCATGTAAATATGCACATCAATTAAAATAAACCTATAGCCAGCTATGACAGTGCAATGTTGAATGAACAGGGCATTATTCCTAAGGTTAAGGGGGGGTTTTCTAACCCATGGGAGCCTTTGGGGAAAATCCATGTGTCCCACCCTGTTTGATTTGCTCACCTTCCCTTGTCTCATCGAACCACCTCTTTTGTGTTATGTCGATTGGCTGGGGAAGTTATTGCTGGGAGTGGTGGGTGGCAGGACTGTCAGTATTTTCCACATGCTCACTCCACCAATCATTTCTCCACCTTCATGTGGGTAAGAGAACAATGACTATGCCACTTTCTTGGCATTTGGGGTTCACTCTCATGCAGGGACACGTAGGGGGGGGATTACGATGGTCTTCCTCATGCAGAGCTGAGTTAAGAATGGGTGCGTTTTCTTAGTTGGGGGTTCATTCTCCCTTCTCTGAGGATCGCTAGCCTGTGATTATGTTCTTACTCCGGCCAGTGCAGGGCATGGAGTTACTATTGTATTACCAAACTGTGTATTGTCCCATCCATGATCATGAACCGTGACTGTAATTCCCCTTGTGAGAAATTTTCTTTCCTGTTAACGCAGAGAATCTATGCTTACTCTCTCCATTGCCAGCTATGTAAATGTGCAGTGGCTCCAGTGTTGAGGAGGGCTGTTGTTTCCCCACATTTGACGGCTGAGTTGCTGGTGTGATTTGGGTTATTGTAGGTTGTGGTGGAGTATTTTTGGCTACGATATAGCCAAGAATGACTCACGGATTGTTTTCCCCTGTCCGAGCTGTGAGTTTGTGTTTTCCCCTGTCAATGTTGGGAGTTTGGATTCCTTCCCATTTGCGGATTGTGTAATGTTTACATCGTTCATTGGGGCTGTTGTATTCCCCTGGTTTTGCGTTTCTTCTTGGTTGTTGAGGCCACAGACGTCTTTTGGGGATTGTTGCTGAGTTTTTTTGGCCATGTTAGGGCCAAGAACAACTCTGAAGCATTGGTTGACCTGAACTATGTTTCACCTTTTTCTTTGGGATTGTCACCCTGTTGCATTTGCCTTCTTCACAGAGTTGTGAACTATTTGTTTTACTACAACATGCAATGGTTGGTATTTGGACTGTTCAGAGTAGAATTAGAGGCTGGGTATGCTTGAGAAAACTGGTGTTTGGAACCACTCAGACAGAGTTAGACTGTTGGCCTTCTTCTCCACAACCCTTGAAGAGTATTAGAAAGGGAAGTCAGGGCCTAAGGGACTGTGAAGTAGAGAAAGGACTGATTCCTAGTGTCAGCTGTGTGGATGTCTTAAAATTCAGGTTAACTCTAGTGTAGGTTTCCTTAGCTCTCCATTGAGGCCACCAGCTTAGCATTTAGCATTTCCTAGCTTTTTGATGGCCTGATAAACCCTAATATGTGGGCTTGGCTGATTTGTGTACCTTGGCTATGTGTAAGCCTGATTTGACCCTTATTCCTTGAGAAATCATGCCCAGCTCGAGGGTGGCAGTGTTGCTGAGAGATTTATGAGCACGCTGGCCTATGGTTGGGTGGAACGTTGCAGTGACGTAGCTGGTTGCGGGACGAGTTCTTATCATATGAGTATTCTTGACTATTTCGTCTCTGCATTTATATTTATTGATTCATGAATATGATGAACATGTGGTATGCTTGAATGAATGTATGTTGCTTCCGCTATGTATATGAAGGATTATGCATATTAGCATGTTTTATGTTTTAATTTTTTCTTTATTTATAAGCATTATATGCCTGTTCATGTTCATGGGGCTATTTTTCCCATATGTTTGGTGCTAGTAGCATCCTCTTTGTCGGTTAGAGGGTCAGGGACGTTACAAGCCACAACGATGGACACACGAACAACTAATTTCCATCGATCGATGCTCCGATCTTCTAGTATTTTCCGATGGCATACATCAGTGGTTTGATCCTCTAAACTTTGCTGACATTTTTATCACCGCATAGATGATCCAAACAAATAAGTTTTTTCAACGTTTTCGGTACTTGGACGAATTTTTTAGAAAATTTTCTTTCCGGAAAAATCTTCTTTCCTTGTCCGCCGCATCAATGGTTTCAACAACTATAGTTTCCACAGTGTTGGCACTTGGGTGCACTAACATCAGGTGGTTAGTCTTCTAAGTATCCGCAACAGTGGGCGGTGATTGTACTATGGTTTCCGCAATCCCCAATACTCCATCGACTGTCAGAAGGACTAATTACTACGGCATCGACGGTCTCATCAACTAACATCCGCCGATCGCCGATGGGTTCGATACTTAGAAAAAAAATTGAAATTTTATTTTTCTTCTTTACATTGGCTCTGCCTTCAACTAAGTTTCATCGATCCACTTCACTAGACCTTTCCATATTCATCTTCTATTTATCAGAGATCCCAACAAGTATTCATCGGCAATCCCAACAACTAAACTTTTTCAATCGTCGATGATCTCATGCCTTAGAAAATTTTCGGGAATTTTCTTCTTTGTCTTCTAAACTGCATTGGCTGCCGGAACAACTATCCACTACGGCATCGGCAGTTCGGGCCTCTATCCATTGGAAGGATAGTTCTCTAAACTTCCACAACTATGGGTGCATGAACCACTGATTCTTTCGACGTTCATCGGTGACCAATACAACTAACATTTTTCGATGGCCGACGAACACTTAGAAAATTTTCCGCAAATTTTCTTCTCTATCTTCTTCTGTGTTGGCTGTCAGAGAAACTATCCATCAGGTGGAGATTCCATTAAATAGTTGCAACAACAGATGCATCATCAACTAATCTCTTTCGATGTTCATCGGCAACTTCCTCATCTAAGCATCAGCGACTCAATCAACTAATCATCACCGATCAATCTACTAACCTCTGTCGAAGTGTCATCGGTGATCCCTTCATCTTAGTGGCACCAATTGCTGATGATTTTCTCACCTTTAGAAAAATATTCAAAATTTTTCTCTCCACCGTCGCTGTCGGTGGTCCAACCAACTATCATCTTGTTTTTTCTGCTGGCGTTTTGGTGCTCACGTTCTCTAAGTTTCGCCAATGACCGACGAACACTTAGAAGAATTTCGCAATCTTCCTTTCGATGACAGGTGAGATTCAGACTACGTGTTCTACTACGTCGAAGGACCTTCCAACTAAGTGATCCATTGCATCAGAAGAACTTCTCACTAAGTTTTCCGATGAGCCGATAATTCTGGCACTTAGAAAATTTTGTGAATTTTCCTGTCATTCACCCATTTTCTCCTGGTTTCTTCTGGGAAGTAGGCATCCTTCCTTAGTTAACTAATCTTTCATGGCCCTATGAGGCCCAAGTGGTCCACATAATCTCTATCACTACATCTTCACAACCCAGTTAGGCCCATGCTACAATTAGAGCTCTCATACCATACTGTAATGTCCTCAACCCTTCGACTAGGAAAGAGGACGCTACTATACACCAAACATCTGGGCATCTAGCCCCATGAGGTTTAACATACCTATGATGTTGAAGCAAGTTACTTAAAAACATGAAAGATACTACATACTAAGATGCATAATTGTTCATATACATAGCGGAAGCAAAACAACATTCATTCATATACAATTCAACATTCAACATGTCCATCATCATAATTCATTAATAGTAAATACGATTGCAAAATAGATTAGTCAAGAATACTTATCTGATGAGAACTATCCCGTAACCATCTACGTCGTTGCAACATTCCACCCAACCATAGGCCAGCGTGCTCCTTAATCTCTCAGCAATTCTGCCACCTTCAAGCCGAGCATGATTTCCCAAGGAATAAGGAACTAGCAGGCTTACACATAGCCAAGGATAACAACAAAACAAGGATACATAGTTCAACCAAGACAACATAGTAGGACCCTACACCAGAACTAGCCTGACTGCTAGGACACCCACACACACCCAACACAAGGAATCAAGCATTTCTCTGTTACATAATCCCTCAGGCCCTAACCTCCCTTCCAGTGCTATTCAGGGGTTGTGGAGAAGAAATCCATCCCTCTATATTTGTTTGTGTGGTTCTCAAAGTCACCAGGTTTATCCAACACATCAAGCCCTCATTCACCACTCCAATGTAGTCTGAGGAAAAACTACTACATGCATGCAGCAAACAAGCACTTCATAGCTTGAACAGGGGGAGAAAAATCCATGAATCGTCCTTGGCCCTATCATGGCCAAAACGATTCCTTAGCAACCTACAATAGCCCAAATCACATGGAAAAATGCATCCAACCAAAATGTAGGTGCTCCCATCAATCTACAGTCGATACCGCCATAAAATGGAGAAGACAAAGTCAATCCAGACGTGGAGGAGACTACAACCAAGGATCAATGAGGAAAACACAGCCATGATCTCCAAAGGAAGGATGGGGCAATACATAGTCTAACCCTACCAAGGGAAAATCAATTCTTTGTGTGAATGGAAGAAAGAACAGAACTATCGACCAACAATCGGTGTGAGAGAGGGCAAAACATGTAAGCAGACTAAAAATCCATAAGGAGAAATGCCCATCTCAAATCGGTAGGGGAAAAACACACATACCCACCATATCTCAAGTGTGAATGGCTCTATACAGGAAATCGTGGTTGATAGTGGAAAGAACTCATTCCCCAGCTTGCTTCTTGGATCCCAACGACGCCAAATCCTGTGCATGAGGAGGTGAACCCAAAATGATGCAGAGAATGGGAGAGTGGAAAAAACGTCCCCTGTTGTTTTCCTTTCCCACGTGAATGGATGACTTAGCTGGTGGAGCGTGCATGGGGGCAAGCCTGCCACCCCCCCACTACCCAAAAGAATAACTTACCTCAACCAAAATGAGGGTTCTTCAATGGGTGGCTAACACATGGCTCTTCCCCATAGGTTCTAGGTTTAACAATCCCCCCATTACCCTTGGGATAATCATGCCCTTTTCAATGTAGCTGCAGTGAACATAGCTGGTTGGGTTCATTTGATTAAAATGCACATTTACATGATGACCAACTTAATATGTGTCGTATACCACGATATATCGTCTGCAATGATTCCATTCGCCGAAGCATAACACAACCGAATCGATGGTGGGGCTTTTGCCTTTGATCCACACCATGATTCATTACAATATATACATCACATACATTAATGCAAACGGGGTCAAAACCAGGGTGTTACATACATTAATGATATGCATCTAACAGTTTGCTACTAACACGTTTGCAGAGTTATGGACACCTACAAGAGCAGTATTCTGGGTGGAATAGTGTGGTAAAGAAAGAGGTGGTTCAATCATGAGAACCCATGACGGATATGATGCTCAAGATTCTTACGAGCGTGCAAGAGATGCCATGGAGGAAAATTTCCATAATGGAAATGACAGCATAGAGTCTAATGGAAGGAGATTCCAGGAGAAACCGTCTGAGGTTGCAGCCACCATGATAAGCTTGATTAAAGCCCAGGAAGAGTAGCATCAGTTGAATGCTTCCATGTTGCAGAGTTTGACAGACTTGCAAAGAAAGATAGATTCTGGACAAGGTACATCAAGACCTGAAGGCAGTAAGAGTAGCTCTAGGAGGAGGAGAAGGACTTCTAGTGGATCATATGACTCTGAAGTATCTAGTGGAGATACAAGTTCATCTTCTCACAAAAGGAAAATAAGAAGACACCATAGGGATCACTCTCGAGATGAATTTATAAAAGATAAACCTCCTACATTTGATGGTGAGATAAATACTAGACAAGAGGCTGAAGCTTGGCTTCTTTGGATAAAGAAGTAATTTCAAGTGCAGGATTATTTGGGAAACATGAAGGAAAGAGTTGCCATATTCAATCTAAATGGAAGAGAATCCATTTGGTGGGAACACTTCAAGCAAGTAAAAAGGATCAGTGAAAGGAGACTGAAGTGGAAACAGTTCAAGAAGTATTTCAAGAAGAAATACCTCTCTGACATGTATTATGATGACAAGATTAAGGAGTTCCATGAGCTAAGATTGGGATAGAAGACCATGGATGAATATGAAAATAAGTTTTTGGAATTATTGAGGTATGTCCGGTACATCAGAGATGAAAAAGTGAAGGTATAGTGGTTTCTAAGTTGATTGACTCAAGCTTATAAATATAGAATTGAGTTTTATGAACCTAGAACTCTTGAAGAAGGGATAAGGAAGGCTAAGTATTGCTATGAGAAAAGAAAAAGTAAACCTGATTACCATAAGGCATGGAAGGACAAGAATAATGAGAATTTTGACCAAAGAAGGAAAGGTTTCAAACCTTCTAAATTCAGGAATCAGCAGAAGCAGCCATCCCAAGCTGCGAGTAATCTAGTTGGAGTGACAGGTGGAAAGCCTAAAGATCCACATCAGAATAAAGGTCCACTCAAATGTTGGAAATGTGAAGGGACTCACTTACACAGACTTGAGAATGAAAGTGCAAAGCCAGCTTATAACATTCAGGAAGCATAAACAGTGGGTCAAGTAGCAAGAGTAGTCCCTAGAATTTATGCAGCACTGGAGGACCGCCAGGCAGATCACCAGTCAACTATGGTTGAAGTTGTAGGTGTTATAGTTGCTGTTGCCACTCCAGGTAAATCACACTTTGTATGGCCTTCCCCTATCCCACTGCAGACTCCTTAGACCCCATGGACCATTTTTTGTCCTTTGATGTTTCCTTGATCATCCCTAAAAACATGTGAAAAATTCTATACGCGACTTTTAATCCCTTAATTGCGTATATATGCAGGTTTGACCCCTAAAACTGCGTACATCGGGATGTGTACAAAATCCAAATCCTTTTGGATTTTTCCTTGACATGGATCCAACTCACTTGACTCCTAGCCTTCCCTATGCCTTGAGATCGCTCGGATTCAACCTTTCATTACCCCTTTGAAAATCTATATAAGGAACTCTATGGTACATTGAAGGAATATGAGAGAATTGAGAGAAAAGAAACTATAGTCCATTGTTGACGGAACTTATGCTTGAGTATGCATTCCTTTGTCCCTTGGAGCACTAGTGTGTTCTTCCCAAGCTTTCCTTTTGCTTGTGAGCTTGCTATCGAGAGATGGAGGATTGAGGTGGTGGAGGCCCAAGTGGGGGATTCAGTTTCTCCGGTTCACAGATGTGCCGACAGAGGTTGTATCTATTGTAATCTATGATTTATATTAATAGAAATATCTTTTCCTGTCCAATAATGTGTGTTTGAATGAATATTTTATCCATGGGATTATTTCAATTGCTTATACATTATTGATTATATACGCTAGAATAGATCTAACACCATGATATATAGTATGCTTGTGTTGTTTACTTGTTGTTGAGGAAGTAGTTTATCAATTCAAGCAGAAGTTGGAAAGCTCAACAGGGATCTACTTCAACCATCCAAAATAAGGTACAGGGTCTGATCCCTTAGTGTTATACATTTACTTTCTATTGCATATTGGAAAAGATTGATTTCTAGAGTCAAGCTGTCTGTTGTGGTACCCCAAGCCATAGGAATTTCTCTCCATAACAGAATTGACGACTCTGCTGGGGAGTTCCTAGTAGTTGTCCTTTGGGGGTTGTTCTATCGGCATTCAATGAATTTGAATTACTCTTTCTCTCTTGTTTCTGTGTCAGTTCTGGGGGCATGTATGCCTGGTAGTGTCTGATTGTTGTGAATTTTGTCTTAGCTTGTCTATTTGCCTTGATTTTATGCACCTTTCTTCCTGTACGTGAGTTTTTAACTCACAGTCACGTATACACACGGGTTTCTCTGCGATTTCCACGTATACATGTGGGTTTACTGCGAACAGTCGCGTATACCCTTAGTTTTTCCTTTTAGTGGAAGTTAAATGGTTGTTGGGTGAAGTTTGATGATTGATGAGTCTCCTTTGGCACTGCCTGAGTCTATTTATACCTCTGTTTCTGACTAGAGACATTTTTTTTAGGCTATTTTTTTTTTTAAGAAGGTTCTTGTCATGGCATTTTTTATTTTTTGTTTGGGATTAGTGCATTAGAGTTCTTTTACCTTAGTGATTTACTTGAGTGTTGTTTGAGTGTGCTTGCAGAGTCTAGGGGTCGTAGAATCATTCTTTTACTTTTTGTATCTCATTTTATTTCAAAAAATCCAAAAACATTTGCTTATCATCATGCATTGCATTTTGCATTTTGCGTTGTACTTGCACTAGATTTGCTTTGGAGTACTAGTTAGGAATTCATATAGGAAAGCTTGCATTCATCATTTGAAGAAAATTTGTGCATTTCACATAGTAGCATACCCTGTTTTCATTGACACAATGCATTTGCATTGATTGTTAGGTGTGCATTTTACTTCATGTTGTGTCATAACACCATTAGTTGCATGGTCATATCCCTCTTTTGAGTAATAAAGCCAATTAAAATCAACGCTTAAATAAAATGAACTACACTCTTTTCTTTTCTAGGGTGCACCAACAAGCTTAGGTTTTAGGGTCTTGGAATATTTCATTGTGAGTAAATTCTCCAAGACCACTAAACAACAACATCTATGTGTCTGTCCAGGTGAGTGTGTGAAATCCTTGGTATAACCAGTGTTTCTCAGGATCCTCCTCTCAAAAGGGAGTTAAGCACGAGGCAGTGTGAGCGGTTATTAATTGGGATGACCCCTAGTCATAACTGAGTAGCACCGGAGATATTTCTAGGATTGTATTCATATCTGGGGGCTCTTTCGAGAGTTTTGGGCTTTGTTACCCTGCCCATACGTTTAATCCTGCTTGCGACTATCCGCCTGAGCATTGATTATATTGAGGTGACCTTAGTGGCCTTACCTAGGATATCAAGGGGGTACTTTGCAGGGGTTATTCTGCGGGTGTCCCAGCCAGGTTGGGGTCGGAAAACACAGTCGCTTTACACGTTGAAGCTGAGGGCCACAATAATTGGTTACGTACCTCCGCTTGTTGTGTATGGGAGTCTCAAGCCTCTCCTAGGTGAGACATACCTGCTTCATTCAGGAGCTCACTTATCTAGCCCTTGTTTGTTTGCATTTGGCTTTAGATTTTATTTGTGATTTCTCTATGCACGATAGCTTTCCTAGGGTTTGCGTAAATAGAGAGTCTTTTTTATTTTTATTTTTTGAGTCATTGTGGATTTGAGTGCAGCTCCGCACCGTTCTCATCATTTAGCAGGACTTCCACCTTCTAATTCTCCTCCTCCTTTGGGAGAGAGACCTAGATAGTCCAGGAAGACTATTTCACACATTGATTCACACACCATGGGAGACCATATGGAAATTATTCCTAAACCACCTTCTCCCATTCGAGTGGATGATGGGGAGTTTACTCCTACCTATGATCCTTCACCCGAATTAGCTGAGTTAGATCTTATGATTTCGGAGATAGGAACCTTTCATGATAGACCTACTCACTCTAGGGTTGATTCCCCATTGATGCATTACCAGTATGGAATGTTGGAGGATGCCGAGACTCATTTTGAACCCGAAATCACTAGCTATGGTAGTTATGGTATGTCTGGTTTTCCCACACATGATTTGGTATTTCATGTCGAATATGAGTTCAAGCCTAACACAATTCCTGGGGGCACTCTCATTCCTTACCATGTGGAGAGGTTTGGGAGCACTAGTCACATTGCACCTTCCATCCCGGTGGTGGAGGTTACATCACATATTCCTCCTAGGTCTAGGTTTAGTGATCCTATTAGGATACCAGACCCAATATGGGCGACGATAGGGAATAATATGTACATTATTACTCAAGTACCTCTGTCCTCTGTCCCTACTTCTTCAAGTGTTCACCCTCCAACTTATTCACGTGGTCCTTCAGGCCGAAACGTTGCTACGAGTCATGTCCGTACTGCGGTTACTAGACCGGTTGTGTCTCAGCTTCATGTATCACCCGTTGTTTCGGGAGGTCATGCTAATACTTCTCTAGGTCACATTCCTACTTCTGGAATGTATATTCCTACTTCTGGAACGTATGTTCCTACTTAGGGAGTGTCCCATGGGACATCGCATGCGATGACTTATGGACCCTATTATGGGACATGATATGGACAGGGTTCTTCACCTTATGGGGGTGGGTATTAACAACCTGCTTAATCTCCTAATTACAGCTTCATAGCTCCTAATAGTCAAGGCCCACCACACTATGGTGCTTCCACGCCACCCTATACAAGTCATACGAGAGGAGGGCACTATGGCCAAGGCCATGGTGGTAATTAGACCTATATGAATCATGGAGCGGTCCATCGACCTCATCATCCTAGACTCCTTTTCCTCGTGATGCTCAATATTCCTGACTTGTTGAGATTGACAAACAATCTCGTAGCTCATGACCCATCTTGGCCGACTGTCCCTACTAAGCTTCCCTCGGACATACCTAAGTTCGAGGGAAAACCGGGAGAGGATCCAAGCGAACACATTACTACTTTTCACCTATGGTGCTCTTTGAATTCCTTACATCAGGACTCCATCTATTTACGGCTATTTCAAATCACCCTTGCAGGTCCTACTGTGAAATGGTATATAGAGCTACCTCAGGGAGCATTCGCTTTGTTCGATGACCTTGCGATGACTTTTCTTAACCACTTCCAGCTACAAGTGCGTTATGACGTTGGTACTGAACTCTTTTCGACATTTCAGCAAGACAAAGCCACACATATCTTAGATCATATTCAAGAGTGGCGTAGATGGAAGAGGTTAATTAAAGCCTTCATACTGCTAGAGTTCCTCCTCGAATGGTTCCTTAATTCATTATTGCCATATATAGCGAAGGATGTTTCTACATCTGGAGTGAAAAATGAGGAACAAGTGATCTTTAGGGTGCAGAAACTGGACTTGATCTATGCTTAGTCCGGTTTGTTATATGAGATTATTCCCAATGCCCCACGTTCCAGTTTCGACCCCAAAGTCAAAACTGGACCACATGTCGATGGCATTGTGGGTTGTGCAAGTGTGAAACCTATGGATTTGGTTGAAAAACAAGTTAGTCAATTGTCAATCAACCAATCTGCTTCGGGACAAGCTACAACTTCATCTCAACCCACCCAAACGATGAGTGTACTTTCAGTGCATTCACCGGACCAGAAGGGTAACCAGCAGCCTAGATGGAATAGAAAAAAGGGTAAGAATAATCGTAAGGGTGGGAATAAGAATGAGAATGCTAATAGTAATGACAAGAATAGTCGTAATGCTGGGGGGGACAAGCAAGCTAAACGTAAGGTTAAGTTCCCTTGAAATTTATGTAAGGATGATCACCTCACTTACTTGTGCCCTCATATTGAGGAAGCCTCGAGTTTCTTGGCACAGGGCCTAGCCGTTCTAACTAACCCTTTACCGCACAATCAAAATATGAACTCGAGGTTCCATGACCAGTATGGTGGTGATCAAGATCCACCGGAGGGTAGTGGTCATGGTTGCATTAACATGGTAGATGCTACGAAAGTTTTGACCCATCCTAAAGATTATGGTTCGTCACAACCCAGCCCAGGCAAAGAGCCTGATCCACCAGGGTCCCCTTTGCGTATTGAGAAACCTATGGATAAACCTGAAGCTGCACCTTGAATTCCTAAGGGAGTCCTTAATCATTTGGGGCACAATCCAAATTCCTGAGCCACCCAGAACTATTCAGTTGTCGAGGATTTGGGCCATACTCCTTGTGCGATGTCTGCATTGGAAGTGCTTCAGATTTGTCCTTCGCAAAGGAAGGCATTGCTTTCTACCCTTGGTGTGAACGATGATGATTCTTCCTCTGTAATTGAATTTGAAACCGAAGGACTTCAGCCTCGCTTTCCCTACTATGTGTCTCTTTTGATTCATGTAGAATGTCTTAATATGACTGTCAAGCACACTATGATTGATGAAGGCACTGTCATTTCTGTGATGTCTTTATCATGTTGGAAGGGTCTGGGTTCCCCTGAGCTGTCTAAATCAGCGACCATGTTAATTGCGTTCGATGGGAAATCCTTTATGCTACACGACATCCTTCCTTCCCTTAAAGTCTGTTTGGGAGGGAATACCATTGCGATAGAGGTCGAGGTGGTTGATGCACCCCTTGACTACAATCTCTTGCTGGGTAGGAATTGGATGTATAGTATGCAAGCCGTTGCTTCTTCCCTGTTCCGTGTTGTATGATTTCCACATAACGGGAAGATTGTAATGATTGATCAAATGAAATTCAAGAATCCGTCTATTACCGCATCTTCAGGAGCTTCGATCCTGATCATTGAACACTCTTAGTCGACAACTGTGAGTGTGCGTGTAGGCATGTATCCATCCCTCATAAGAAGCTTTAGTTTTCCTGCACCAATCCTTATGATAGGATCTAGTTCTAGTGAGGATTCGACATCTATGAGATCGGTGTCTTTTCGCACGAATCATATGGAAGATCCTTGGATTCTTCCTACACCGAGTACTCCAAGTGAGCCCATCGTGATGGACGTGCCGTTTCCTGCAACTATGATATCCTATCAAGCTAATCTCAAGTGTGTTGCAGAGCCTAGTCCTTCCTCTTCGCAGACAGAGGAGGAGGACCCTTATGTGCTGTCGACATGGGTTGTATAGTCTTCTCACATGCACAACATCCTTGATACAGTTTTCCCTTTAAATGAAGCGATTATTGAGGCGACGTCAGGAGTTGATCCACCATGGGAAGAACTCCATCATAGATTGTACTTCCTTCCCAAGCTTGACTGCTTAGAGAGTGAGGATTTTAGGGTGGTTCTTGGTGAGAGATTTGGTAGTCCTATGGTTCCATTAAGCTCTCCTGGTCAGATAGCTGATGGAAACATGGCTAAAATATCTTCAATGATTCCTATCAACATCTCTCGTGATCCTGGCACGATAGAGAATGTCTATATTGGGGCGGAATGTTCCCATGCTGAGATTCTAGAATACACTGAACTATTTAAAGAATTTCATGATATTTTTTCTTGGTCGTACGATGAAATGCCAGGTATCGACCCTCGTATTGTCGAACACGAGATTAAGACTTACCCCAACACCAAGCCTATTCGACAACGTTTGCATGCGGTGAATCCTAGGAAAGCACCCACGATTAAGGCAGAGACAGAGAAGTTGTTGAAAGCTGGTTTCATCTATCCCGTTCCCTTGATGGAGTGGGTTTCAAACCCCATTCTAGTGGATAAAAAGCAGGGAGAGATCTGCATATGTACTGATTTCCGTAATTTGAATTATGCATGTCCTAAGGACAATTTTCCCACACCATTTATTGATCAGATTTTGGATGAGTGTGCGGGTAGTGAGGTTTTTTCCTTCATGGACAGCTTTTCTGGATATAATCAGATACATATTAAACCTAAGGACCAACATAAGACTGCATTTATTTGTCCTTGGGGAACGTTTACATATCGAAAAATTCCTTTCGGCCTTAAAAACACCGAAGCTACATTTCAGCAGGCAATGACCTTGATCTTCCACAATCTCAAGTCAATTATCGAAGTATTTTTGGATGACCTTGCTGCTCATTCTCGTATGAGATTGCGTCATCCCTATCACTTGAGATTGGTATTTGAAAGAGGTCAACACTATTCGATTAGATTAAATCCTCATAAGTGCATCTTTTGTGTGAAGTCAGGTTGTTTGTTAGGATTCATTGTTTCTAAAGAGGGTATAAGATTCGACCCTTTGAAGGTTGAGACAATACTTCAGTTGTCTCCCCCGAAGAATATTCATCATCTTCAATGTTTGCAAGGCATGGTAACTTCTTACGAAGATTTGTTGTCAACTTTGCCAATTTGACTAGAGGCTTCACATGTATATTAAATAAGGACACCCCTTTCTGTTGGGATGTGTGAGCTTAGGAGTCCTTTGATGCACTCAAGCGAGTGCTATCATCGGCCCCAGTGATTAGTCCCCTAGAATATAGCCATGATTTCCTACTTTATGTGGTCGCGTCCATGGAGACGATTGGTATGGTTTTGGTTCAAGAGGATGAGGAGCTCCATAAGCATGTCATATACTATTTGATTCAGAACCTTATTGACGTAAAGATTCGTTATTCTCATGTCGAGAAGCTTGCTTTAGCTACCATACATGCGGTTCAGCAGTTGAGACATTATATTCTCCTTCGCTAGACCTTGGTTGTAGCCCATGTCAATCCATTTCAATTCGTCCTCACTCAAAGGATGATTGGGGGAAAATATAATAAATGGATTGTCATTCTGTAAGAATTCGATCTCAAGTTTGTTTCGGGAAAATTGAAGAAGTATTTAATTTTTGCAGAGCTTATATCGGTTTTGCCGAGCGAGGCCGAGGAGTTGGTTTGTGAAGATACGTTTGTTGATTAACACATCTTCTTAATCTCAAATTTAGAACCATGGTATGGGGATATCATAATATATTTACAAACATTGAATACCCCTACTTACCTCTCACGAGATGAACGACGATGATTACGTCACATCTCTAAGAACTACCTCATAGTGGATAACACTTTGTACCGTCATGGGGTATATTCCATTTTACGACGTTGTTTAACTCATGAAGAGGCTGAGGTAGTGCTGAATGATTTCCACAAAGGGGCATGTGGTGGTCATTTATCTAGGATTTCCACAGCTCAAAATATCTTAAGAGAGGGTTATTTCTGGTCATCGATCTTTAAGGATTGTGTTGATGCGGTAAAGAGGTGCCACCCTTTCTAGGTGTTCACACATAATATGTGCTCGAAACTTGCCCCATTACATCCCATTATCACCACCGGTTCCTTCACTAAGTGGGGGCTTGATTTTATGGATTGCAACCCAGCTTAAGCTGGGGGGCACCATCATATTATAGTGGCTGTTGATTACTTCACAAAATGGGCTGAGGCTATGCCTACAGTAAAATCCGATGGTGAGATAGCCACCCACTTTGTATTCAACCAAATTATTACTCGGTTTGGGATTCTGAAAGAGCTTGTCACTGACCATGGATCGCACTTTCAGAACCGTATGATGGAAGAGTTGGCATCAAAGTTAGGGTACAAGCAAGAGCATTCCTCTTCTTACTACCCTCAAGAAAATGGATAGGTAGAAGCATTGAATAAATCACTCAAATCCATTCTCCAACGAACCATCACACAAAGCAAGAATAATTGGCACATCATGTTATATCCTGCTTTGTGGGCATATAGAACCGTTGTTAAGACTGCCATTGGTTTTTCTCCATATCAACTTGTACATGGAGTGGAGTCGATATTGCCGATTGAATGTGAGATTCCTTCTTTGAAGCTAGCTGTAGAACTCTTACCAGACACTTCACCATTGGAGGAGCGTTTAGTCCACCTTGAGCAACTTGATGAGCAGCGTTGGGATGCCTTGGTGGCTCTAGAAGTCAATAAACGTTGCGTAAAGGTCCAGTATGATAATTATGTCTATCCAAGGAGGTTTAGTGAGGGATACTTGATCCTTTTGTGGGATCAATCGAAAGAACCCTTGGGGGCAGAAAAATTTAATCCTATGTGGCGGGGCCCTTACGTGGTCAAATGTGTGTTAGAGAAGGGTGCTTATGAGTTAGTGGATTATGAAGGAACGGCCTTGGTGGAGCCTAGAAATGGGCTCTATCTCAAGAAATACTATTCATGATTTTTATCCAAGGCTGCTTATTGTATATTATTGTACAATTTTGCATAGTTAGGTCTTTTCCTTATCGTGATCGGGTTTGTGATTAGTTTTCATTTATTTTGGAAGATGTCAATGGAATATTCCACCTACATAGGATTTGTGAATGGTGCCAGCCATCACACTCAACACTCAGCCGCTACTGCTTGGGTGATTTATACTCCTATGGGTCAGGTACTATCTTTAGGAGGCGTATGTCTGCGGCCATCTTCCAACAATGTTGCTGAATATAGTGTCGTTATTGAGCTTATACAAGATGCCATTTCACATGGCATTCTCTCTCTTGAGGTACATCTTGACTCAGAGTTAGTAGTGTCACAGCTTAATGGTTTGTACCATGTTAGAGATCCGACATTATTGAGAAGATTCTTAGGTGTCATATTGTTAGAACGACGATTTGACAATATAACATATATACACATTCCAATAATTAATAATCAAGTTGCTGACTCAGATGCTAACTATGTGTTAGATTGGTATTTGTTTCATTCACAGTAAATTAATCACAAACACAATTTTTACACATGTAAATAAATAAACCAATCACCATAAAAAAATTTATATAAAACCCAAAATGTGATAATACATAGTGTCATGATACAAAATTGGGGCTCTCGAGCCACCAGCATATAATACTCGATCGTACAAAATGTATACACTCCCAGGTGTCTAATCCTATGGAGGAGGAGGAGGGTTGTGATCATGGAAGGTCACTACATCTCTAGCTATCCGTTGAAACAATCGCACCCATGCTCATGGTACACCCACCACCTGGCGCTGCATACCCTCAGGCAAGTCCTCGACTTGCGCCATGGGAACCCTATGTGTCAGCCTGAAAAAATTGGTATGAATGATCTGTAGCATCCACTCCACATCCACACCAATGATATCATCTCCTCTTCCCCTCCATCTATGACGTGGGAATCCTTTTGGCCGCCATGGTCCCACATCTGCACACAAATGGTAGATTTCACTATGTATTGTCATGCAAAAATATGTCTTTTTGATTCCATATAATCAAGAAAACACAAAAAATTAAAAAAAGAAGAAGAAGAGAGGGTCGAGATTCGTTACCTATATCACCATATGCCAATCCTGGTGGTAGAGGCATGTCCGGGTCCCCCCAAAAATTTATCCCCGCATAGGGGTAGTCATCAATGGCAACTATCTGCCATCACCACCACGAAAAGAAATCAGCTAGATAGGGATTGGCCACCCTACAACCCCCCAGTCTGCGCATCGCATCTGCCCAATGTCGTTGGGCTGGATCTCGAACCCCGTGAAGAGGAACGTCCACTCTAGGGCTCAATCCTGGAACACGCTTGAAGAAAAACATGCCCAGTATACTGCTAAAACCAAAGTTCCACACCCTATCTGCCTTAGAATCACTGAGATGATGTTTCATGTTGCTTAGTAGTGTAGTGCTCTAGTCATAAATCAAGGGTCTCATGCACTCCACTGCATGGAACATCAGAGGCCGCGAGGCCTAGTGGAGTAATTCCAAGCTTGCTATCCTGCCCAATGTCAATAATATGGCCTTTAGGCCCAACACTTGTATAGCATTGGTAGGGACCTAACTCCCCACCTTCTTTATGTCTAGATAGCAGTACACCACAATGTACTTGTCGATAGTTAGGCCACCTCCTGGCCCACCATGGGAACGAAGGTTCACCACTTCCCCTCGTCTAGAAAGCCTAGTAATGAAGTATATGTCCTCCACCTCTATAGTGAGGGACATCCCATCTATCTGGAAGGACTCTGAGTCTGGATCCCAGTAATCCACCAGCATCTGTAATAGTCTTGGTTTGGCCCTCAAACCACCAAGACACCAAAACTTGTAGAGTCCACATGCACGTAGAGCTTGTTGAGCCATTAGATCGACCCTTGATGCTTCCTCTACTTCACCATGTTCATTCTCTCTCCACTCTAGGACCATCCTGCACAAGAAATTGAAAATTTTTTCATTAGATTACTTAGAAAATCTTATGCATGGCCTCATACATGACTGTTTTCAAAACATTCGCGTATGTACACGGGTTTGGTGGCATTTTCCACGTATACCCATCCCTATATGCTGAAAAACCCTCGATTTTTGTGTGGGCCGCAGTGCCCATTTTAGTTTGGACTAGAAAGATTAATTGACCATGGAATTTCATAAATATTGCATCAAAATGAAAGAGAAGAGCATGGGTAAATACTTGGAAGAAACGGTAGTGGATTCTGCCGGCTAGATCTCTTGGAATTCGCTGTGGAAAATCTAAGCTCAAATGGGTAAAAGTTTCAAATGTTTTATAATATTTTGAATTGTTTAATATTTATAGAAAATTTTCAAATATTTGAAAATTTTTACCCCCTTTCCTATAGTTTCGACATTTTATAACCATTTTGGACTGTTTTTGACATAATTCATGATGTAGAGGACCTTTTTCAGTGTCGTTTCAGCCATTGGATTGACCCGTTCATGCCGATCTCAGGTATCATGTCTAAACTAGCATATAGGTTAGGTTTCATCACCATTTGCATTTTTCATGACCTTATGACCATTTCATAA
>LPNX010534523.1:0-21996 GCA_001517045.1 Pseudotsuga menziesii | reverse complement strand
TGATATGAGTGGTAGAGCTTCACCTTACATGGGTACCCTAGTTAGCACCTTATTTGCATTTGGTGCCCATGCTGACATTTTCTCCTTTAGGGTGTGGGATTCTGTTGTATAGTACTGCCATGACATTTCGCAAGAGCCTCATACTCCTCTTGATCTTTTGCTGGCCTATTTCCCTCAGGACTCCCTCATATCAAGTTGTGAATGCATTATCATGAGCTGTGCCTAACTTATTGAGCTTTATGTTGGCTCCCCTGACATTGTGTTTCAGCCATATATCCCAAGCTTGTCTCATGTCTAGCTATGTAGAGCCATTGTTTATATCATTCACAGCTTGTTTCCCTTTTAACGGAAGGGGATTTTCCCCCGAGTGTCAATATCCTACACATGTATCCTTGCATTGAGCATAGGTATGTTCCACTACTTGGAACTAGTTTGTTTTCCCTTATGACACTCGTATCCTCCTAGTCTATAACTATAAAGCAATTTTATTCTTTTTCAAGCTTTTCAAATTACTGAAAAAGTCCAAAAAAATAAAAAAACCAAAAAGCCGAACAAGGAAAGATGTTATCTGTGGCAATTTTCGAGTCATGTCTCCTTCGAACAGAGCACTATATATCACATCCATTGGTTGGGTTATAGTTTGACTTTAGGAGATGTACTCGTTTATATGAGTTTATCTCCATCGACTGGTTAAGCTTCCAGTCCCTATGGAGCCTTTGTCGATGCCTCCTGTGTCACAGAGATGTCCCAGTTTGTATATCGAGTCTATGATGCCTTTATTCAGTCACCATACGCCGTTATGCTCTTGTTCGAAGGAAGTTAAATCCTGAGTCAGCCATTCCTCAGTTATCTTGACTTTGCATGTCGGCCATTCCCAGTACAGTTACTGGTTCATGCACCTTATGATCGAGTCCTTCCACATTATACAACTTTTCTAAGTACCTCGTGTTGGATGATTGGGGATGCCTTAATGCCCTCCTTCCAGTGGATTTCATCCCATCGACTTCAGATCATTTATTCTGGGATTGGAATCTAGAGTCATTTTGAGTGCCTTGAGACTTGCAATCATCAGTGGTAGGTTCTCTCACCATTGACATTCTTTGGGAATACATCAATGTCCCCTAATTGATGGATCCTCTCAAGTGTTTGACCTCAACACATTTATTCACACTTGTTAGTTTGCACTCTAGTACCTTTATTCCCATTTTCAATATCAGTGGGTGATCTCGCATCTGTTAACAGTATACATCAATGACCGGTAATCAGACGATGGACTACTATGTTCGACCTCGACACCTCTATTCACATAGTAGGACATGTACTCATAGCAGTTTGTGTAGAAGACTTTCCATATTGGTGGCTTCTCTTAGATGCTACCTCCTTAATCGTGCCATTGTTCATGAGATTTCAGCTCTCGTGACTTGATTCCAATATATGTCAGACATTTCCAGCCATTATGGAGATCTTGATCTATTATATATCTTCAGCCATTATGGAGATCATGGTCCTTTGTATATCTTCATCATGGAGATTCTAATCTATGTATATTGTACGTGGTGATGACCACTTATGTGATATCTTGTATCATGCCTATTCATGGCCATTGTACTCTTATGTATCTGGGACTGCTATATGTATTTGTAGTTATGTGCAGAGTTGTATTATTGTACTATGCTAATTGGGTGGTTGGGCTTCCATTTGGGATCCTTCATCACTCCACTTCTGGGATGGACTTATAATGTATTTTGGCCATCGTATGACCCCTCTGACCTCACACATTAGGGGGCATCTGTTATAGCTGATTTTACCACTCCAGGTAAATCACACTTTGTATGGCCTTCCCCTGTCCCACTACAAACTCCTTAGACCCCATGGACCGTTTTTTGTCCTTTGATGTTTCCTTGATCATCCCTAAACACATGTGCAAAATTCTATACATGACTTTTAATCCTTTAATCATGTATATATGTGGGTTTGACCCATAAAACCGTGTACATCGGGATGCGTACAAAATCCAAATCCTTTTGGAGTTTTCCTTGACATGGATCCAACTCACTTGACTCCTGGCCTTCCCTATGCCTTGAGATTGCTCAGATTTGACCTTTCATTACCCCTTTGAAAAGCTATATAAGGAACTCTATGGTACATTGAAGGCATATGAGAGAATTGAGAGCAAAGAACCTATAGTCCATTGTTGCTAGAACTTATGCTTGAGTCTGCATCCCTTTGTCCCTTGGAGCACTAGTGTGTTCTTCCCAAGCTTGTCTTTTGCTTATGGTCTTGCTATCGAGAGATGAAGGATTGAGGTGGTGGAGGCCCAAGTCGGGGATTCAGTTTCTTCAGTTCGTAGATGTGCCGACATAGGTTGTATCTATTGTAGTCTCTGATTTATATTAATAGAAATATCTTTTCCTATCCAATAATGTGTGTTTGAATGAATATTTTATCAATGGGATTATTTCAAATGCTTATACATTGTTGATTATATATGCTAGAATAGATCTAAAACTATAATATATAGTATGCTTGTGTTGTTTACTTGTTGTTGAGGAAGTAATTTATCGATTCAAGCTGAAGTTGGAAAGCTCAATAGGGATCTACTTCAACCATCTGGAATAAGGTACGAGGTCTGATCCTTTAGTGTTAGACATTTAATTTATATTTCATATTGGAAAAGATTGATTTCTGGAGTAAATTTGTCTGTTGTGGTACCCCAAGCCATAGGAATTTCTCTCTGTAACAGTAGGTAAGATTGTTGAAAAATCTATTTCTAGTTTGATTGACCCTAGTTCTACTCACAGTTACATTACTCCTAGAGTAGTGGAGATTGGTGATTTTAAGAAATCAAAGCATAGGAAATATTGGTTGGTTCAGCTAGCCACTAGAACTAAGAGAAAAGTTAGTGAAGTGGTAGAGAAATGTCCATTGGTCATGAATGGATTGGTCACTTGTGTAGATATCAATGTTCTACCGCTTGGTTCCTATGATGTTCTCATTGGAATGGATTGGATAGAAGCTCATAGAGTAAATCTTGACTGTTTTAACAAGACTTTTGAATGCATGGATGAGGAAGGAAACCTAGTAGTTGTGAAAGGTGTTCCAAAGGTATTTTCAGTAAGGCAGGTTTCAACAATGCAATTGAAGATGTTCTGTAGGAAAGGTTTCCAATTGTATGCAGCTCATATTTTGGAGTCAACATGAGATGAAACTCCTAGGTTGGAAAACTACCGGGTGTTACAAGAATTCAAGGATGTGTTTCCTGATGAGATTTTAGGGCTTCCTCCAAAGAGGGACATTGATTTCACCATTGAACTTGTGCCAGGAGCAGCACCAATTTCTAAGACACCCTACAGGATGAGCACACTGGAGATGCTAAAATTGAAGATGCAACTGCAAGAGCTGTTGGAAAAGAAGTATATCCGACCAAGTGTGTCTCCTTAGGGAGCACTAGTTCTGTTTGTAAAGAAGAAAGATGGTACACTCAAGTTATGTATTGATTACAGATAGTTGAACAAGGTCACTATGAAGAATAAATATCCTTTGCCTAGGATTGATGACCTCTTTGATCAAATGAGAGGAGCAAAAGTATTTTCCAATATTGACTTGAGGTCGGGATACCATCAAGTGAGAATCAAGGATGAAGACATTCATAAGACAGCCTTCAAGACAAGGTATGGGCATTATGAGTTTGTAGTGGTACCATTTGGTCTCACAAATGCACCAGCTACATTTATGTGCCTTATGAACAGTGTCTTCAGCAAGTATTTGGACAAGTTTGTTCTTGTTTTCCTTGATGACATTCTTGTTTATTCTAAGAGCGAGAAAGAACATGAAGAGCATTTGAGATTGAAATTGCAATTTCTCAGGGAGCATCAGCTGTATGCAAAACTAAGCAAGTGTGACTTCTACAGAGATAGAATTCAGTATTTGGGTCACATTATCTCAGAAGAGGGTATATATGTGGACCCTAAAAAGATTGAATCCATTATGAATTGACCTACCCCAAGAAATGTGACAGATGTAAAATATTTTATGGGACTTGCAAGATACTACGGGATATTCATTAAGGGATTCTCCAAAGTTGCACATGCCATCACTTCTTTGCAAAATAAGGGGATGAAGTTCAAATGGAAATCGAGGTGTGAAGAAATATTCCAGTTGTTGAAGAATATTCTCACCAGTGCACCAGTATTGAAAGTTAAAAATCCAGAGAAAGATTTTGTTGTGTGTACTGATGCATGTGGACAAGGGCTTGGAGGAGTCCTTATGTAGGACAACCACGTGATATGCTATGAGTCGAGAAATATGAAGGAGCATGAGAAGAACCATGACACTCATGATATCAAGATTGCTTCCATAGTACATGCTCTCAAGATGTGGATGCATTACTTGATGGGTAGAAGATTTGAACTAAGGATGGACCATTGTGGTCTGAAATATTTATTTGATCAGCCTACTCTGAATTCTAGGTAAGCAAGATGGCTGGAGTTTTTATGTCTGTTTTATTTTGAAATCAAGCACATAAAGGGAAAAGAGAACAAGGTAGCTAATGCACTCAGTAGGAAGGTGCAGGAAGTGCATGTGGCATCCCTCAGTATTTTCCAATCAGATTTGAGGCAGCAGATTGTTGATCATACTGCTGGAGATGAAATGTATGAGCAGGTAAAAGACAAATTGTAGCAGCAGGGTCTTGAGAAGAGGTATGAGGGATATAAATTGGAAGAATATGGGATTCTTACTTATAAGGGTAGAATTTATATTCCCAATGTAGCAGATTTGAGGAGATATGTTATGGATGAAATACATCAAGCTCCGTATTCTGGTCACCCAAGATATTAGAAGACAATTGCTACAGATAGAAAGTAGTACTTTTGGCTTGGAATGAAAAAGGATATGGCTGAATACATTTCAAGGTGCATGAAGTGTCAGCAGGTAAAGGTTGAGCATCAACACCCAGCAGGTTTGTTATAGCCTTTTCCAGTTCCGGAATGGAAATGGGAAGTTATTTCCATGGATTTTATTACAGGATTGCCAATGAATTGGAGACAACATGATTCCATCATGGTTATGGTAGACAAGTTGACAAAGGCAGCACATTTTATACCGATAAATTCTACGCATAAGACCGATGACATTGAAAATATATTCATGAAGGAGATTTTCAAATTGCATGGATTACCGAAAGCAATAGTCTTTGACCGAGATGTCAAGTTCACTTCCAATTTTTGGAAGGGGTTGTTTGTAGATTTGGGTACAAATCTAAACTTCAGCACTGCATACCATCCTCAAACAGATAGGCAAACAAAGAGGGTTAATTAGGTGCTTGAAGATAAGCTTTGCATGTATGTGATGGACAAACCAACCAAGTGGGAAGATTACTTACACTTGGTAGATTTTACTTATAACAATGGACAACATGCATCCTTGGGGATGAGTCCATATGAAGCTTTGTATGGAAGGAGGTGTAGAACACCAGTGACTTGGGATAATCCAGTGAATAGGGTTGTGCTTGGACCAGAATTGCTCAAAGAGATGGCGCAAGAGGTTGTAAAGATCAGATAGAATCTAAAAGCAACATAGGACAGGCAGAAAATCTATGCAGATAAGCATAGGATGAACAGAGAGTTCAATGTTGGGGATCATGTTTACCTCAGAGTGAAAGAAAAGAAGAGTTCCTTGAAGCTTGGAAGTTGTGCCAAGCTGTCACCAAGATATTGTGGGCTCTTTGAAGTGCTTGAAAGAATAGGACCAGTTTCATATGGACTTGCATTGTCTGCTAGTACTAGAGCTCATAATGTTTTTCATGTTTCTTTGCTTAAGAAATATGTGCATGATATTAACCATGTGATAAATTGGGATGTGATTCAGGTGGAACACGAGGGAGAGTTCCAAATCGAACCAATGTGCATCCTCGACAGGAAGGTCACAATGCTCCGAAACCGAGCCATAGGGTAGGTAAAGGTGCAATTGGAGCACTACAGACCTAAAAAGGCTACATGGGAGCTAGAGGATGCCATGCGATTGGCACATCCATTTTTTTTCAATTCTGTGGAGCACTAAGGCAGTACCAGTGTAGGATTTTGTTCAATATTTGTAAATCACTGAGGATAGTGCTATTGAAGGGGGAGGGGAATGTAACACCCTGGTTTTGACCCTAATGCAGTAAATATACATGATAAATATATATATATATTTTAAGTAATCATGGTGCGGAGCTAAAGGCAAAGGACCCACCATCGATTTGCTTGTGTTATGTTTCGGATTGGAATTATTATTGATAGTATATTGGGATATACGACACATATTAAAATTGTGGCATCATGTAACTATGCATTTTAATTAAATAACCCTGACCAGCTATGTCAATGCAACTAAATTGAAAAGGGCATGATTTTCTAAGGATAAGGAGGGGGAATGTTCAACCTTGAGCCCATGGGGGAAAACCCATGTGTCTCCACCCTGTTTAATTTTCCCAACTTCCCTTGTCTCAACTAGCTACCACCTTTAATGTTCTGTTGATTAGTTGGGGCAGTTATTGCTGGAGAGTGGAGTGTGGCAAGACTGCCAGTCCTTGCCCACACACACACTCCACCAGGATGACCCTCGCGCTAGCAGGAAGACCACTATGCCCATGATCCCATTCTCTCCATGACTTCACTCTCTCCAGTGCCGACTGTTCATTTCCTCACACCGAGCAGAGTTAAAAGGACCCATGATCCATTGATTGGGGGTTGGTTCTCCCTCCTCTCACTGATTGCTAGTCCGTGGATCTATTCTTCCTCCTGATCACGCGTAGAGTCTGCATTTTACTCCTCCTTTTCCAACTATGTAAAGGTGTCGAGGCTTCAATATTGTCTTCCCATGATTGATGTCTGTGATTTCTTCACTGAACGTTGGCTGTGGTCTTGATCACCTTTGGTTGGGATGTGTTTTCCCTTGCGATTTGGGTTGTTGTAGGTTGTTGTGGAATCGTTTTGGCCATGATAGGGCCAAGAACGATTCAGGGAGTTATTTTTCCCATGTTAAAGCTTTAATAGCTAGTTTGTTGCATGCACATAGTGGTTTGTTCTCGGACTGCATTGGAGTGGTGAAAGAGGGCCTGATGTGCTTGATAAACCTAGCGTGTTTGGGAACCACACAAACAGAGCTAGAGGTCTATCTTTCTTCTCCAAAACCCCTGAATAGCATTGGAAGGGAGATCAGGGCCTGAGGGACTGCATCGTAGATAAAGGACTGATTTCCTTGTGTTGGGTTGGGTGGGTGTCCTAGAAGTCAGGATAGTTTTGGTGTAGGTGTCCTCAACTCTTCAATGAGTTCACCAGCTTAGCATGTAGCTTTTCCCAGCTCCTGGATGGCCTGATAAACCCAACTTTGTTGGCTTAGATGATTTGTTGTTCACCTGATAAACCCAACTTTGTTGGCTTGGCTGCACTGTGCATCCTTGTTGTGTTGTTATCCTTGGCTATGTGTAAGCCTGCTAGTTCCTTATTCCTTGGGGAATCATGCCCAGCTCGTGGGTGGCAGCATTGCTAAGAGATTAAGGAGCACGCTTGCCTATGGTTGGGTGGAACATTGTAGCGACGTAGCTGGTTGCAAGATAATTCTCATAAGATAAGTATTCTCGACTAATCTATTTTGCAATCATATTTACTGTTAATGAATTATGATGATGGACATGTTGAATGCTGAATTGTATTTGAATGAATTTTGTTTTTCTTCCACTAAGTATTTGTATGATTATGCATCTTATTATGTAGTATGTTCAGGATTTTTGTTTCAGTATTATATGCATGATCATGTTCATGGGGCTAGATGCCTAGATGTTTGGTGTTTAGTAGTGTCCTCTTGCCCGGTCGAAGGGTCGAGGACATTACATGAGGTTTCCAAACTATGGCATGAGAGGTTTGGCCACATGAATTATAGATATCTCCAAACATTGCACAGAGAAGAAATGGTAGAAGGTCTTCAAAAAATTTAGCCATCTACTGGAGCATGTATTGGATGTGTGATTGGGAAACATCCTGAGTAGAGCTACAAGAAAGGGAAAGAAAGGAGAGATCTAAAGCCACTTGGGTTGGTGCATTATGATTTGATTGGTCCACTACCCACTCCCTCATATGGTGGATCTAGGTATGTTCTTACATTCATTGATGACTACTCTCGATTTTGCTAGGTGTATTTTCTGAAATTGAAATCTGAGGTGTTTGAGCAACTCAAGGTTTGGAAAGCACTAGTAGAGAATCAGAGTGGGAAGAAGATCAAAGTAATTAGAAATGATAATGGAAATGAATATGTGAACAAGAATATACAGAAACTTTGTGATGAGTGTGGCATCCAAATGCAACACTCAACTCCCTACACACCATAGCAAAATGGTGTGGCAGAGAGGAAAAATAGATCTCTCAAAGAGATGGAAAATTGCATGATAGAAGTGAGGGAACTTATTACCAAGCTATGGGATGAATCCATTAGTTGTTATTCTCACATTCAAAACAGATCCTTCCACAAATCAGTGAAAGGAATGACACCTTACAAGGCATGGTTTGGTGAAAAACCAGATGTCCCAAATTTCAGGATATTCGGGACAAAAGCATGGGAAAGAATCCCTTCAGAGAAGAGGAAAGCCTTGCAACCACAAAGGAAGGAGTATCTCATCGTTGGATATGGTGAGGAAACCAAAGGTTACAATATCTTTGACACATCTACTTGCAAATTTTTTTGTTGAAATAAGTGTCAATTTCGAAGAAGACCAATTCCTGATTTCGAACTTGCATCGGGGGATCGCTCCTCTCCTCAACCATTCGAAGATGTAAGTGATGAAACATGATATTTTTTTTCTGATAATTCTGATATAAATGTTGCTGAAGATGATATTTTTTTATATGAATCACCATCTATGCCCAAAAGGGCTGAAAAAATTGTGCAAGCAACTAGGGAATTAGCAGGCGATCCTCAAGAGCCTAGGAAAACTAGATCACAAACTAGTAAGGATTCTTTTGCAAGTGATAGTGCTATTGCTGAGAAATGTTACATGATGATAAATTATGATCCTAAGACATATCAGCAAGATTTTACAGACCCAATATGGAAATCAGCAATGGAAGATGAGCTTCAATCCCTCCAAGAGAACAATACATGGGAATTGGTTCTCCTTCCTCCCAAGATGAAAGTTGTTCAATGCAAATGGGTTTTTTGGAACAAAATTGCCACTGATGGTTCTGAAATAAAACATAAGGATAGATTAGTGGCTAAGGGATATTCTCAAGTCCATGGAGTTTATTACAAAGATACCTTTGCACTGGTTGCAATGATGGACTCAATTAGACTAGTTATTGCACTAGCAGCTAGTAAGTGTTGGGAAGTTCACCACATGGATGTAAAGAGTGCATTCTTGCATGGTGAGTTACAGGAGGAGATCTATAGGCAGCATACTAAAGGTTTCCAAGAGGATCCTTCATTGGTATGTAGGCTGAAAAAATCACTGTATGGACTCAAGCAAGCCCCTAGGGCTTGGTATCCAAAAAAAGATGCTTTCTTGCTTTCAATTGGCTTCACAAGATGGAAATCAGAACCTAATGTGTATTTGCATAAAAATGATGTTAATTTGTAGGTCATTGTTCTTTATGTTGATGATATTCTTATTACAGGTTGCTGCACCAATTTAATTGGCCAAATTAAGAGCTCTTTGCACAGTGAATTTGATATGACAGACCTAGGATTTCTAAGGCAATTTTTGGGCTTGGAAATTGAGAAAAATGGTAAGGGAATCATGTTGATTCAGCCATAGTATGGCTGAGTGTAAGGAATCCAAGTCTCCCTTTCTTTCTGGTATTAAAATGCATGAATTTGGCAATTCCCCAATTGTGGATATTACACTCTACAGGAAACTAGTGGGCAACTTGCTCTACCTCACTCATACAAGACCTAATTTGTATTATGTTGTGAGTGTTGTAGCAAGACATATGCACCAGAAACATGAGCTCCATTGGAGGTCTGCAAAAATAATTCTTTAGTATGTCTATGGAACTAATAAATTTTGGGTGCACTACACAGTGAGTTCCTCACTTCAACTAGTTGGATTTTCTTATTCAGATTGGGTTGGTGATCCAACTGATAGAAATTCAACATCAGGTTTTGTCTTCATGTTTGCTGAAGGTCCCATTTTTTGGTAAAGTAAGAAGCATCACACCATCTCACTTTCATAAGCAGAGGTCGAATACAGGCCAGCAATCAATGCTGCAACACAGTGTCTTTGGTTGCAGGGAATTCTCTGGGAGTTTGGTGTCACAATTGATTCTCCAACCAACTTTTGGGTGGACAATCAGAGTTCCATAAAGATATATACTGATCCAGTACAGAGGTAGAGGAAAAATCACATAGAGATACACATGCATTACATTCGGGGCTTAGTGCATGACAGGGTTATCTCACTGCAGTATTGCCCATCCACCGAGCAAATTGCTGACATTTTTACCAAGGATTTCACTGAGAAGACCTTCACCTACCTGAGATATTTGCTTGGGGTGAGTGAGGGATGGTAATTTTATGTTATATTATTTCAGTTCCAGCCCCATGTCCATTCTTGAGGGAATGTTTTTCCCATGAGGTTTTCCTTCTTTCCTCAGTTCACATGGACAAATAAAAATTGTAATTTTTGAATTATGTACTTGAGGTGACTTACATTGTTGCCAAGGCCTTCATCATTTGTGAGCATACTTAGATTTTTCATTAAGGGAGGGTGTTAGAATATTAATCCATCATTAGTACCTTAGTTACACTAATTATTCAATTTCATTGCTTTTTAAGCTTTAATACACTATGAGGTGGAGTACGGGTGCTTACGTGGACATATGCCATGTCAATTTGAGGTTCCATGACCCACATGGGTACTACAGCTTAGTAAACCAGCCACATATGCACATCCATCATTTCTGGTGCGCTCCCATTCATTGAATGTGGACAGGAAAGTTGACTTGGAGTTCTAGAGTGGGATTTTTCCCAAATTTGGCTTGATTTGGTGCAATTAATGTTGCATTGAGACTCTAAACCACCCAGTTTTCCACACCCATGCTGTCCAAGGTGAAATAATTGACCCACAACACATCATCCATGCCACTTCAGCAATTTGTGGTCATTTGGATAGATTTGGGATGTGATTGGACCACCTAGGGGGGTTTGATGCCAATTTGGCAATTGAGGGTTATTTTCCCACAATTGGATTCCAAAGCCATTCAAAACTATTATGATATATTTTTAAACCTGTTAATAACAAATTCATGGTTAGACAATCCAAATTTATCTTGTTTCCAGCTATCATTGTGTGTAATTTATCTGTAATTGATGGTTTTTGTTGAATCTTACACCCAAATTTGATTTGTGAACCTCACTAACACTCCTAGATTCTCCCGTGGTTCGAATTACTTACTTGCTGGTTTGAATTTCTCACAGTAATGCTTCATCAGAGTGGGTTGATTCCACGATGTATTGTCATATTTTTGGCTCATTGATGTGCCTAACGAATACAAGACCAGACATATGCTTTGCTGTGAACACCCTAAGACAGTTACTGACATATCTAAGACATCTTCACCTGGTTACTACAAATAATGTATTGAGGTACCTTAAGGGTACAATTGAGTATGGGCTCAAGTACGATATGAATCAAAAGACTAACCTGCACGGTTATGTTGATTTTGATTGGGAAGGAAGCACCACTGAGAGGAAGAGCACATTAGGTTGCTTCTTCAATTTGAGATCTAGTATGATCTACTGGTTTGACAGGATGCAGTCCTACATGGAACTGAGTACAGGTGAGGTAGAATATGTTGCCACTTGCTTGGCTAGTTGTGAGGTAGTATTTTTTTGAAGCTACTATCTGATTTGATTGATCTGACTTGCATTTTTTGTATGATGCAGAGAGGAGCAGTGAAGCTCTTGTATGTGATCCAGATCGACGCCCCTCAAAAGAGGGAGTGATAAATTCTAGCATAGTTGGAGACATGTGTTATCTGAGTGTAAAATTATTGGCAAAGGTCGTAGGTTTCTCATATGTAATCAGTCCTGTAGGTTGTCCTCGGATGTAAATAGTCTTGGAAAAGCTCACAGGTTATCCTTGGATGTAATCAGTCCTTATGTAATTCTATGCTAGAAATAGTCAGAGTGAAGTTTGATTACTTCAGAGAAAGACTTGGTGAGATCCATATTTAGACCTCTCAAAAGAGGGAGTGATGATTTATAACATAGCGAGAGAGACAGGTTGTATGAGCATAAAATCCTGGTGAAGATCATTGGTTTCTCAGGTGTAGTCAGTTCTATAGGTTGTTCTTAGATGTAATCAGTCCTGGAAAATATCACAGGTTATCCTTAGATGTAAACAATCCTGATATGTTTCTACTCTAGAAATAGCGAGAGACCAAAAGACACAAATGCATGATATCTCACATGACAAATAAGACAAGTTGTCTGAGCGGAAAAAATCCTAGTGAAGTAGGATGCTTAGACGTAATCAGTCCTGTAGGATTCCTAAGTGTAAATACGAGTCCTAGAGTGATAGTGTTGGGATTAATAATCCTCCTTCATTGAATATAGTCTATTTTTTCATATTACCTAGCTTAGGAGGTCATTTATCACCTTACTAGAGTTTTGGTGCCATTGGTGCCACCGATGCCACTAGTGCCATTGGTTCCACCGGTGCCATTGGGGCCACAAGTGCTAATCCCTACATTATAGGATCCCACTCTGAGTGCCACCAGCAGCCTCCATTAGTTGGTTGTGGTAGGTTATCAGTTATGCTAAGTGAACCTCCAGTTACAATCAAGTTAGATCACTTTCAATTATCCTAGCACCAGTTATGCATGCATGAAGGGAGAGTGGTGCCCTTTTCCCCCTACCTCATCAGTTAATTGATTGTAGACTGGTTTAGACATCTGGAGTTAGACTGGTGAGCCTCCATTAGTGATTTAGATACACTGAATTAGTTATTCAGTCAGCTTTAGTTAGATATTCAGTCAGCTTGAGCTGGTTGATTCGAATCCTATGCATGGCATTTGAATTCTATTTATTGTATAATCATTGATAGGAGCAAGTATTGTCCAATATCCATTGTGCACTAGAAGCAGCTGAGTTTCCACATAAATCCAAAATCTTTTCCTTGTTGAACTCTAGATTCATCCATAGAATTATTTGCAGGTGTGACAAACTCTTAGAAAGTGCACATGTCGAGGTGGAAAGACTTATAATGACATATGATTGCAAATTGAATTGGTGTTGTAGTGTTACTTGCAGGTACCTACGTAGCTTCTTGAGGAATTGACTAATCAACATAGAGAAAGATGGATTCTTCAGCTCTGGTACCCCGAAACCTTACACCCTTCAACTATATTGATTGGAGAGAAGATATGTAAGTATCCTTGGGAAAGATTGACATATTTAGGAGCATGTTCAAATGAACAAGTTTTTGAATCAGCTTGATGAAGCCTTCGGCTTCATGTGCACTCACATATCCCAGGATCTCTTGTTCCACCTTGAGGGACTAAGGACTCCGAAGGAAGATTGGGATAAGATTGAATCTTTGTTTGGAAAACAAGATGAGCTTCAAGGGCATATACTAGAGAATGAGCTCATTGCACTACATCCCAACAGTTTTGAATCTATTCATCTATTCTTCACAAAATACAAGTCACTAGTACTGCGATGTAAACAATGTGTATTATAGAGGAAATATGAGCAGCTTGTGCTATCAATACTGATCAAGCTTGGCTCATAGCACTCGATCTTTGTATCTACATTCCATTATGGAAGAGCTTCCATCCCTAATTGGAAGATTCCTTCTCTAGATGCTTTTTTTGAGTCCTTATTACAAGAGAAAGATCAGTTGGTTCAAATGGGAGTGATTCAAACCTCCAATAATTACGAACTCTTAGTGATAGACTCAAACAATGCATAAGCAAGAGGGAAGTACAAAGGGAAGGAGACCAAAAACACTAATATGTAGCCAAAGGGGAATCAGGAACCTTCCAACGGAGCCTCATGTTTGAAGAAAAATAATAAATTTGAGAAGACTAGATGTCCCTACTGTATGAGAGGATTTCATCTAGAGAATCAGTGCATGAATAATACCATCGACCAGTTGAAAACACTCTTGAAACATAAAAATATTGGCCTTCCACAAGGTGTAAATAAGTCTAATGCTAGACAACTGACATAATATCATGAGAGGTGTCATGCCTTGAAGGAAAGCCTCACTCAATCGAAGGCTTATTTGATAGATTCCAGAGCATCCAACCACATGGTTTCCTCTAGGGAATATTTCACCACTCTCAATCCCTCAGGAGGACCTAGCATTCATATGGGTGATGACTCTCAAATCCCAGTAGTAGGAAGATGTTCTATTAAAATACAGCATGGAGAGTTAAAGAATGTACTCTATGTTCCCTCTGTTGCAACAAATTTGTTATTTGTTTTTCATATGACACATACTAGCTCACCAAAGAAATTTGTATTTGGTATTGACTCATTGGAGATCTCAGATATCTCAACTAGGAATATTATAGCAAATGGTGTTGCAATCCATGCCTCCAAGGCATATGAATTCTCACATTTCTCCCATACTCAACTCCAGCACAATCTCAGCAGTCATTCGAAAGGAAAGTAAAAAATCTCTTTCATCTCCATTTGCATATAATGATAGGTTGTCTAAAATTTCAGTTCCAGAAGATGAGGAAAAAGATCGGCATGATCTTGATATTAAGAGTATACCTCAAGATGATCTAGATCCAAATCCAACTCCTATTCATAATCAGAAGCCTAAATGGGCCTAAAAGTGCATTGAAGCAACTGGTAATGGTGTCGAGAATCCATATAATAGAAGAATAACAAGGTAACAGTATCTGAATGAACATGTTGCACTCTCTCACACAAATTCATTACCTATAGAGTGTTGCAACAAGCCTCCACATAGATGCTACTTGATGATAGTGGATGATCCACAATTTGGCCCACTGATGAACAAAATGGATCATTACATTCGTCCTACAGAAAGAAGAGACAAAAGAAACATTTATCAGATCGGAATAAGATGGAAAGGTTTACATGCACAGTCCCAAGATGTTGATGCACAAAAGAACCATGATTCTGCATGGATGCTCCACAAAGTTGCAAATTGCAGCAATTTTTTTCTCAAAGAGAATTTTTTTTGTAAGTAGTTTAGCTTGTTCCCTAATTCCTACTTATTTTGAGGGGGGGGAGGGGATTTCCCATGAGGTTTTCCCAATTTTCCTTATTTTATTAAGAAGATTATTTTATGTCATTTACATTGTATGGGTAAATTTTTTTCCTAGTTTGTAACATCCCCAACCCTTCGACCGACGAAGAGGATGCTACCATGATATTTACGATCTAGGCAACCAGCCCCATGAACATGTGCATTCATAAAAATTGAAATGCTTGAACATAAAACATGCTAAGATGCATAATCATTCACATACACAGCGGAAGCAAACATTCATTCATTCATTCAACATGTTCATCATAATTTATTAACAGTATATATAATTGCAGAAGTAAAATAGACAAAATTACTTATCTTATAAAGAAATCATCCCACAACCAGCTACATCGCTGTAACGTTCCACCCAACCATAGGCTAGCGTGCTCCTTAATCTCTCAGCAACACTGCCACCCCCGAGCTATGCATGATTCCCCAAGGAATAAGGAATGAGCAGGCTTACACATAGCTAAGGATACACAAAACACAGCCAATTCAACACAGTTGGGTTTACCAGGCCATCCAGGAGCTGGGAAAGGCTAAATGCTAAGCTAGTGAGCTCATTACAGAGCTAGGGACACCTACACCAGGGCTATCCTAACTTCTAAGACGCACACACACACCCAACACAAGGAATCAGTCCCTGCTCTGCTATATAGTCTCTCAGGCCCTGACTTCCCTTCCAGTGCTATTCAGGGTTTGTGGAGAAGAAATCCAACCCTCTAGCTCTGTCTTTGTGGTTCCCAAGCGCACCAAGTTTATCAAGCAAACCAAGTTCTTATCCCTACTCCAACATAGTTCGAATACCAACCACTGCATACACGCAGTCAAACAAGCAATTCACAGCTTGGATAGAGAAAACAATTCCAGAGCCGTTCTTGGCCCTATCGTGGCCAAAATGACTCCAAAATAACCTACAACAGCCCCAAAACGTAAAGGCAGACACAGCCAACCAACGTGGGAAAACAAGAGCCCATTCTCAACAATGAAGCCACTGAGGAAAATTACACAGTCCGAATATGGAAAAAGGAAAGCCAGGTTCTTAGATGGGAAAGAGAAAAACATATACACAGGCCACAAATCGGTAAGGAAAACATACACATAGCAGAAAAACGTGAATGGCACTTCATAGGGAAATCATGGGTGACAGAACCCAGCTCCTAGATTGTTGTGTGAGTAAAAACTAGGAAGAATCCTATGCGTGAGAATGAGCAAGACAATGGAGTATGGCGGTTGTCTTCATGTGTGAGGAAAATGATAGCCAATCCCAATCGGTGCATGAGGATGAGCAAGAATGGAGTGAATCCTGTCATGGTTTTCCTGCCTATGTGAATATGGAAAGTCTGCTAGTGGAGTGGGCGTGTGGGAAAGGACTGACAGTCCTACCACCCACCACTTCCCAGCAATAACTGCCCTCAACTAACATCAACAGTTTCAAATGGGTGGTTGACACGTGGCCTTTTTTCCCATTAGCTTAATGTTTAACAATTTCCCCCCTTATCCTTAGGAAAATCATGCCCTATTCAATATGGTTGCAGTGACATAGCTGGTTGGGGTTCATTTAATTAAAAAAATTCATATTTACATGATGCCAAAATTAATATGTGTCGTATCTCGCGATATACCATCGGCAACGATTCCAATTGCTTAAACATAACACAACCAAATCGATCGTGGGGCCTTTGCCTTTAGCTCCACACCACGATTCATTACAATATATACATCACATACATTTAATGCAAACGAGGTCAAAACTGGGGTGTTACATAGTTGTTAGGGCCCAAGTGGGGGGGGTGTTGGGATTAATAATCCTCCTTGGTCCAATATAGTCTATTTTGTCATATTACCTAGCTTAGGAGGTCATTTATCACCTTACTGGAGTTTTGGTTCCACCATGAATATTAGTGCCATTAGTGCCATTGGTTCCATTCACTACAACAAAACCTTGTGATTAGCATCCCTTTTAGCTTCCTTTTTAGCGTTAACTATCACTTTTAGTGTATTTTTCATCATTTTTTGGACAAAGTGGATGCTTTTCCATGGGATGGCAATTTTAATGGTGTTATTTGCATCTCATTTTAAAATTTGGTGTTATTTTGGACACTAATTAGCATCCCAATTAGCATCCAAATCAGCATCCCAATTAGCAACCCAATTAGCATCCCAATTAGCTATTAAATTGAGCACATAGATCTATGGACAAACACATAACTCACAAGATAGATCACACAATTTACTCAGCAATTGAAGAATGAAACAGTGCAAAAATGGCTCGCAACTATGAATGCTTTCATTAATAAAAAAAGTAATTAGATAATAATTACAATGAATTACAATGGATTAAATAGCCACATTCAATTCAAATCCACATGAGGAAATTCGAATTGATTAGACTCTACTTGACTGTAGGTAACTAAGACCTTGTCTAAATCACTGTCGGAGGACTCAATAGTTAATTGACCTTGTCTAAACCATTACCAGAGTTCAACGGAGTTCTAAAACACAACTCAAGTGTCTACTTCAGTGTCAACTGAGGCTAACTGACTGTGGTAGGTGAGAAATGTGCCTCTCCTACATGCAACCATACAAACCTAGTGCTAACTGAATGTAGAGGACTAGAACTGAATGTAACTGACTCCTAACTCAGCTTGACTAGTCACTAAATCAACTCAACTGACCTTGGTTGGTATCGACACTCCCAGTGGCTCCTAAATTGTAGGGATTGGTCTAGGAGGCTCCTAAACTAATGCATGCAAGTGCAATAAATGGTAGTAGGCCTCAATTAGTGTTCCCCACACTTTAGTAACTGAAACATGTGCCCCAATTAGTTCAAGTGGACCCAATGGTGCTAGTGACTAAAAATAGACTGGGTGGACTCTCGATTTAGACATGACTCCTGATTTAGACATATGAACAAATTGGAAAAGGGAGGATTAATAATCCTAATACCCCCCCTGAATGCTAACTTGGAAAATCTATGGGACCTAGTAACTAACACCATAGCTCACCCATTACATCAAGTAAAGTAAAGTAACTACTCAATACAAGGAGCTGGGGAAAAAACCACATGGGAAAAAATCCCCCCCTCTAATTAAGCAGGTAGAATCAGGATCAATCTATTTATTCTATGCATAGGTATCCTGCGGCCTGGAATGTGAAACTCTCCATCATTACGTCTGGAGGAATCTTCCTCTTTGTAAGAAGAATGATATGCTCAACTAAATCATAAATATAGACAGATGTCGGATGAAGACTAGACCCATGTAGAGCAATTGAAGTCAATTGATAAGTGAGAAAAGGATCTTGAGGATTCAAAACATGTGAGGAACACTAAATAAACTGATATGTTTCATCCATGAACATAAAACCATGAGTGGTAAAATCAGCCCCAAGTGTTAGGAGCAAGTGTTCAGGTGGATGCAGAAAGTCTTCCTCTTTACTAGTTCTGTGAGGAGATGAGCATGTGATCAATAGTAGAGAAGCACTGGGAATATTGAGAGTGAATTATTTAGATCCATATTCTAATATAGCTTCTGAAATATATAAATAATCACATAATAAAATATCAACAACCTCATAAGAGGAAACTAACACCAAATCCCCAGCAACAGTTTTGAAGAGAAATTGCGGTACTTGATTTTTTACACCGGAATTGGTGAGAGAAGCTACAAGCATAATTGAAAGATATTGGATTTTAAAATTTGAACCAAATAATACCATATCATAAATTAAATCATATCTAAATAGGTTCACCACAGATCCAAAACTGTGAAATCAAATTAAATCACCAACAGCAGTTTTGTAGGAGACTTGCGGTACTTGTTTCTTCACACCATTGATGAGAACAACTACAAGCAGTACTAAAAGATTATGAATTTGAAATACTGAACCAAGAACTATCAGATCAGATCCAAATAATATCATATCATATCCAATAAGGTTCATATCATATCCAAGAGTATGGTCCACCAAGACGGTAGATGCACAATTTTCTTCTTCTTCAAAATTCTGAATTTTGGTGCATGCAATCCTGTAGAAATTTGCTGGAAGATCTAGATCATGGGGAAAAAATGGATCACTATGGTAATATGATATTTCTTCCAAAGTATCCAATTTATTACATATTTTCACACCAACAGCAACATTAGAGAGAGAAAAATCAAATTCCTCTTCACTTTTGAAAGCAATTACTAGCAAATTTTGCACAGAATTCAAAGGAAAATTGCCGGTGAATGTTTGCATGGAAGTGCAGCAGTGTTTTTCTTCAATGTTAGAGATTCAAATGTCTTATTATGTTTCATCCATATGAATATATGATATATCATATATCTCATGAACTTCTGGAGCATCAGGGGAAGGAGTCATTGCAAGGAGACTATCTTCAATTCGAATTGACTGTGTAGAAGATTATGCTTCTTCTTCATTTTGAACAACTTCATCAGAGAGAGTGGAGGTAGATAATTTTGGTTTTAGAATGCTTATGGTACTGAATATGGTCTCCAAATTTCTATTATGATCCTCATCAATCATTCCAATGGTTTTGTCCAATATTTTCCAGAGATCCTTTGGGTTTTCAACAGATCTTTTGAGGTAGCGCATGCTAGGAGAAAGGGACATACACATTGTTCCATAAGCTGCATCACATTCATTTATCCAGTCATCCTTTCTCTCAAAGGACTCTTCACCAAGTCCAACAAACACCTCATAGAGATCTTGTCTCTTCAAATATGCAATCATATTCATCTTCCATTATGAATAGTTTGTGAATAGGGTGAGAAGAGGAACTGATGAATCCAGAATTGATGAAGCCATTTCGAAGTTGTACATGCAAAACAAAAAAGGGGAACCATAAGGTCAATAGCCTGAACATTTCAGGTTTTCATCACACCCAGCATAGTTGATCAAGCTTGATCAACAATTCCTTAACTTGGTGTATTAAGTGGTAAACCTTCTGCTTCTTGTGCAGAGCTGGAAGGAGCAATTTTAACACTACTACATTTCGACCCAAAATCCGACGGCCGTCATGTCAGATTTTCGACACTTTCCTGTCGCATGTACGACACTTGGATTTTTTCTTAAGCGTCGAAAACTTGGCATCGGTTATCCGACACTTAAATAACCGTCGGTTAAGCGACACATATGTAACCGTCGCTTGAATGTAAAGCGTCGCTTAAGCGACGGAATGTTTTCGACGGTAGCAAATTTTTTTGAAAAAATAACCTTTATAACCGTCGCTTAAGCGACGAATATCAACTAAATGCATCGGAAAATCGACACATAGTACCATCGGAAACGCGACACATATTAAACTAAACGTCAGAAAAGCGACAGCAGTCTAGAAAAGGCGTCGAAAAAGCGACAGAAGAAACCGTCGCTTAAGCGACGCCTGTGGAAATTTTTTTTTTTAAAATTAATTTTTTTTTTTGCTGAGAATAGCACCACCTTCGAGCTCTGTAGCTCATCCTTGGCTGCGAAGAAAAAGCTGAAGGGGCTGCTTGAAATTCTTGCTTCTGCTTCAGAGTATTCACAACTCCCGATACGGCCAGCACTTGACCAGCGAGAGGTCCTCCTCTCTTCGAGTCGGCTTCTTCAGGCAATGGTGGATGTTATTTCTAGTAATGGTTGGTTGAACCTAGCTCTTGCAGCAATGGAATTGACCCAGATGGTTACCCAGGGTCTTTGGGAGCGTGATTCTGTCTTGTTGCAGCTTCCACATTTTACGAAGGAACTTGCCAAAAAGTGCCAGGAAAATCCAGGTAAAATCATTGAGACGGTTTTTTATTTAGTTGAGATGGAGGATGACGAAAGACGTGATTTATGGAAGATGTTAGATGCACAGTTGTTGGACATTGCTCGTTTTTGTAACCGCTTTCCAAACATTCATCTAGACAGATCCACGACCATTTTAGTTGATTTTCCTTGCAAAATTCTGACTTGTCCATGGTTTAATCCATCTGACAAATTTGCAAACAGAATGGATTCAATCAGCACAAAGCAATCATTGGAGTCATTTATGGACAAATGCAAATAGCCAATGCCTTTTCCAACTAATTGCACATTACATCAATCTTTGAATTGGCATGACAAATAGCCAATGCCCTTTCTAACAAATATCACATTATATAAATCATTGAATGCGCATGACAACTGATATAGGCACATTTCCTTCCAGATTAAGACCTAACAAGAAGTCCTGGCCAATCATATTGCATTCTTCTTTATTGATAGCATAAAAGACAAGAAGGCCAAACAGCCCTAGCTGACTGAATACCATCAATGTGATCTGTGTTGGCATGTTAAACCCATAGACATAAATGACAGCTCTTATATTGTCCAATGAAAAATGGAAATTTGATCGACAGACCATGTAAAACAGTATATTTAAGGTGCAAAGCAAACAGGGTGTTATCAGTCAATAACGGCACTAGCAAGTGAATTAGTATGGTGAATCAATCATTGGAAATGGTGAGAAGGCCCAATGTATAAAACAATATGAATAACCATGAAATATGCAGTAGACACACAGTAGCCATACCAATGCCGTATACAAAAACAGTCTTAATTGTAATTTATATTAGAGTTTTAAACAGAAGCATAGAAAAATAATATTCAAGATCAGGAAAGCTAAAATAGCATCAAATTAAATAAAAAGAAATGAGCTATGAGCAGTCTCGGCATAATTTCCTTAAAATACACTTCTATGATCTAGCCCACAGGGAAAAAAGGCTTTT
>LPNX010534512.1:238811-254976 GCA_001517045.1 Pseudotsuga menziesii | reverse complement strand
TTTTGGATAGCCGCCATATTTGGAGGAATACACCATACTTAGAGGGGCGCCTATGCTATTTGGGCCCACTTTATTTTATCTTTTATTTTATTTGTATATTTTCTCATAAAAGCAAGATCTAAGGGTGAAATTAAGTCAAAAACCTAGATCCAATGGTGAGGATGCTTAGAACATGGATTAAGCACTCTGGCCATTGATTAAAAATTAATCTAAGGGTGTGGATTAATTGAGAAAAATGGAATGTCAAATACCTAGATCTAGTGGTGGAGATTAAACCCTAGATCTTGATATAATCTCAGCCATTGAGCTTCAAAGGGTTGGGGGTTTGCCTCAACTATATAATGAGGGTCTCACTCCCTCATTAGACATGATCTCTCATGCTATTGTTATGCTACCGGAATACTTCTTCTTACTCTCATACTTTCTTGCTACACTTTGTATCGAAGCTTTGCCCTAGTTGGGCCATTAAATAAAAAAATTCTTTGGAGGGACATTGTGCTTCATTTCATGATCCATTACTTGTGAGGTAACTTGTGTATTTTTCTAGTTTTTTTGCATTATTGTATTAGTTTAGTTAGCTCTCCACAAAGTATTTTGTGGAGAGATTAGAAAGTAAAAATGTTTTTGCTTTCTTTTGTGAATGATTTGACATCTTCTTTCAAAGTATTTTGCAGGAACTGTTGGATATTCATCATTAGCCTTACGATAGTTTGCAGATCCAGACTTTTGCAGGTTGTCCAAGCAAGGAGATCTCTCCAAGGGCTTTATTCGGGCATATTTTAAATTCGGCCATTGACTTCCAGCCTTCCTGAAAAAGGGTTTTATTCACTATATAGTGAATATAACCCTTGTTTTAGGGCCCCAACCTATTATATATTAGTTTAGCCTTTTATTTCTGCTATTTAAACACTGTTTAGGTGATTTTCCAGCCCTCTAAATCTCTTATTTCTGCAATATTTCACATTCAAATTTTTCTGTAAATTTGTAAATTTTTGTAATAATTTTTTCCAACAAAATTTTTAGTGTTTTCTGTGATTTCCAGCGAAGAATAGCTTGCTGGTTTATGACAGGTTATGCACAAGTGAAGGAGATTTGCTGCCCGAATATGCCCAGGATTCCCTCAACCTTCAACCAGTTCAAAAGGGGTTCAAACCCTCACCTCTCTTTCATTTTTTTCTTCTGATTATTGTAAACCCCAACGAGAGTCTCTTGGGGTATTCTGTAAAGTTTTGTAACCACTTGTAATCTACAACAAATAGATTAGGAAGTAGAGTAGGAAGTAGGATAATAGTTGTTTCAAATTTCTGTTTATGCAATTTTATTTTTCTGTTTAAAAGTAATCATACAACCCATTAAACCTGTGTATCCTCTATCCGCTTGTCATCTCCCTTTAGGGACTTCAAGCTGGATATGAAAAACAGGGGAAGTGGGGGCTTAGGTAATTAAAATAACTTTCTTTTCTTGTACTACAATCCACAGATTTTATTTTCCAAGTCCAAGATCAAATACCGGCATCTCCCATAAGGGATACAGCTTGGTTGATCTTGTTGATCGCTTTAAAATAAACATTGCATGCTAATCACCCAGATAAAATTTACTCCTAAAACTTACCAACAATAACTTCCCATATCCTGCTCCTCTACTCGGTTATCACCCTTCGGGGTACTCCGAGATACGACCAGGGGACAGAGAAGTCTTAGTTTAATAGGCATCCATCTAGTAATTTTCCGGTTGATTAAAAACAGTGACCTTGGAGGCGACTTGGGGTAGTAGACCGTGGGGGGTCTCTAGGCGCTTTGACGTCCTCCTTGTTGAGCACCAGGCCATTGGGGTTTGACCTGTGAGCTACGGGTGGGCTTGTTCCCACTTTGTTGAGCGCAACAGCACTCCCTCTTCGACTTGAGAAGAACTAGATCGGGGTAGTCACACCACCGGTTCTAAAACTTAAATCCAAGAAGAAAAACTTTCATAAAATCAACTAAAATAAACCAAGAGACATTTCAAAACCGGTTCTACAACACTCTTCTATTTCAAGCACTCTTTCACTCCAGCATTGCACTACAACATTACTTCCAGCACTTTACTTTTCAGTTACGTTTATTTACTTTCAATGCTGCAAATGGTCATGTGGTGAATGTTTAAATGCTCAAAGTCTTTTCATATTTTAATTTACTGCTGGTTTAATAATCTTCACTCACAGCATTTTTAGCCATATTGTAAATCTGGTTCATTGTCCATATTGATAAATCATCTATACATTGTTTAATGTTTTATTTCCTTACTGTTACTAATTATATCGCTTATTCATTTATTTCATTGTTAAACACCGAAGCTATAGTTCAATCATAGATTAAATCTCAAATTTATTTGTAGAGTTTATAAAGCCGTAATCTATCTTTTGACTCCATTATTTAGGCACTTGTTTAAAATAAAAGGTTGACTGTCATTTAAATCTTGCATATTGCATTAGTCTGACTGTCATCTCTCAGAACCTTAGCCTCAGTCTTAATAAAAGATCCCTTTAATTAAATCATAATTAATTAATAAATCTGGAACTTAGCTTTCCTATAGGGACTACCCCCCTTGGCTCTGTTGGGATCTTGCGTAAACGGAGGAGTTGTGGACTGTGGTGACAGTGGTCCCTAGCTCTCACTTGCCCCCAAGGACACACATAGCAGGTTGTGACTTTGCTGTATCTTAAAGTGTGAATTAGGCGGCAACAACATGCAAAGCTTATGTAAGGAATTTACCTCAATTTTCATGCAATGCTCACAACTTGATGAAAGATTCCATACTTAAACATTGTACCTTTATGGCTTCTACTTATTTCTTCAAAATTAACCTAATACATTGGCACATAGGAAAATAGACCCAAAGTAGTAAGGATGCTTTATTCTCCACAATTTTTAGCAAAGAATACAATGAGAGGGTCTCTCTTATATAGATGAGAGAGTTGCTAAATCCTCCAATGACAACAATCTCATTGACAAGTCAAAGCTAAGAATTCACTCTCCAAGATAAGTGGATGAAGGGAGGAGTGCTCTCATGATAACCAATATAAAGTGTCGAATGCTCGAGGATAAGGTGTCATGTGTAGACCAACTAGGTGGGTCTTCAAGGCGATAGTTTTCAAGTGGTCATAGAAAAACGATGAGTGCTTCAAGGTGACAATTTTAAAGTTGCCAGATTCCTCAATATTTATCGAATTTTGGGCTATAACCACTTTTCGGAAATCCCATGGGTGCTTTGCTTTTAATGTCGTTAAGATGGAAAAATTTTGGGCACTCTATCAAAAGATAATTGCTCTCGAAGCCAGGATGTTGCTCCCAAAAAAATGGTAAAAAGTGCCACGTGTGCCTTTAAATGTGTGTACAAGGAAGGCACTCATCACATAGAGACTATACACAATCAATACAATCCAATCTGAGTGTTAGACCATATAATGTATGACTTAGGATTGGATTGGATTGATTGTGTGAGAAATTATATGGTCTAACACTCGGATATAATGCAAACATTAACATAAAAGGCTATCAAGTGCACTTTTCTAATAAACTCACTATAAAATTATCCCATTAACCTTATAACTACCATGGTGCAACTATAATTGATCTGGATTTTCATGTTACACCCCTAAGACTAAGTGAACTTCCTAAGTTCTAAGAAAGGTGAGGGTAATGAAATGAATGTAATGTGATGAAAGAACAATTAACAATAATGTTAGGGAAAGAGGTTTGTGAATTAACTATCATGAGAGGGTGTTTGAGTTCTAAGGTTGCCCCCTAGCTTTCAAGAGCTAGGCGTTAGTGATTTTTCTTCCATATGTGTGCTTTGGAAGGAATTAATTTTTTAATTTTAATTTTAATTTTATTTTCACAATATTAGTCCCTTTATTTGGATTTAGCCTTGATATGCTGGGACATGAGGATCATTGCTTTTGCAAGGGGGCATAGCTTACATTCATCATTTAATCTCATTTCCTTTACAGTATTTTGACACTTTTGACTTTGACTTAGGCACCATACAGAGTAGTATGTAGAGACCTTAGAACATGACATATAATTAGTTAATTGCGAAAGGGGGGCGTGATGGAAATACAAGTTTTTGAAAGAACCCCAACTCGGTTTCAAGCCTTTTGACTTCTCTACATGGTTTAATGCTCAACCCTTCAATGCACAAATTTTAAATAAAATTTGACTTGACTGAAACACAAGGTTCTTTTTCTCAAATTCAAAAAATTCAGAAATTTTCTTTTCTACCAAGAAATTCAAACTCATAAAATTTCACACAACCAAACACATGAAATTTAACACGCTTGTTTTTTACCAATGGTCCAGAATAAAAGCCCCAAGGGGAAACTTGTTTTCTATGAGAGAGAGATTTTATTTTTTAGACAAAATTTTACAAATACAAAATAACAGTACTTATATTTCCTTCCTCGAAAAATGTGTCAGAATCCCTCTGACAAAATCTGTACTTATTGTCCAATAACAACACCTCGAAAATCGTGCCACATGTGTGAAACAGTACTGATTGTACGACCTGATAGTGTACGGTTTGACAACAATAAATGACCTCGAAAAACGTGCATGTACGGTCTTTGACAACAACATTTAATGCTATATAAGTCTCCTCAATTTCTGTGCAATCGTTTGGACTGGTACTATATGATACTCCTCGATTTTTGTGCCAAATCTCTGCTGCAGATTTCCTCGATTTTGGTTCCAAGTTTGTCTGAAAATTTTGTGCCAAAACTTCTTGGTTAACGTGCCCACTTCAAAATTCTGGAAATTTCTCACTCTGGTTTTGAAATCACTTCAAACCCTTGCTCTCTCTTTCTCTTCCTCTCTCCAAAAATCTCTTTTGGAAATGATCACAATGAATGAACTTTTGCCTTGCCCTAGTCCTTTTTGTTCATGGTAACTTCCCTGTCAATTTAATGGTCAAGATTATATTAGATGACGGGTTCACATTAAATGCTCCATTAAATAATAATTAAATGACATTTAGTGCAACTCATGTCATTTAATAAAGTTAGAGCAGCCCCTTTCTATTTAATCGCTCACTTAACATTATTTTAAATGTGAACTTAGGAAAAACATAAACTTATCCTTTTTAATAAAGTCACTTTAAAATTATAAAGTGCATCTCACTTTATTAAATGCACAAGACTAGGAGTCACAACATTTAAGTGTCCTTGTCCACCCCAAGGCAAGTCTAGGTGGACAAACACTTCCTAGGTAACTTTTCAACACTCCCTCTTACCGAGAAAAGTGTTTTTCACCACTCCCTACTTGTCTCTGAAATTGACATGCTTCCCTCTACCCAAAGCCTTCGTGAGAATGTCAGCGACCTGCTCTTCTGTCGAAACATATTGCAATCAAACATCCTCTTTTTGAACGTAGTCTCTGATAAAGTGATATCTGATCTCTATGTGCTTCGACCTGTCATGAAATACTGGATTCTCAGAGAGCTTGATGCAACTATGATTATCACACTGTATAACTGTAGGACTCAACTCCAAATCAAATAAATCCACCATCAGCTTGCGAAGCCACAATGCCTCACAATTGGCTTGACTGGCTGCCATTTACTCGGCCTCAGCGGAACTCAATGCCACGGACTTTTGCTTCCTGTTGAACCACGACACAATTGCCGAACCCAAGCTGAAGCAACAACTAGAAGTTCTCTTCCGCTCCGAAACACTACCTTCCCATTCTGAATTTGTATAGCCAACCAATCCCACTCCACCAGATCTCCTATAATCCAATCCATAATCAACTGTACCTGCAAGATATCTCAAGATGTGTTTTGCAGCAATCCAATGCATTCTCCTGGGCTCCACCATGAATTGATTGAGTATTCACTGCAAAACTCATATCTGGTCTGGTGTTGACCAGATACATCAACAAACCAATCAACTGATGATACAAAGTAGGGTCCACCAACTCTCCCTCTGAAGCATGAAGCTTCACCCAGTTGGTGATCATGGGTGTAGACATAGGTCTGCAATCAGTCATCTGAAATCTCTTCAGAACATCTGCAACATATTTTCCTTGCCCCAAGAAAACATGTCCATCCTCCTGCCAAACCTCCATCCCCAAATAATAATGCATCAGTCCAAGGTCCGTCATCTTGAACTCTGAAGCAAGATCCTTCTTGCACGCATCAATCAGGTGCTCTCCCCCAGTAATGAACAAGTCATCAACATACAATAGAAGAATAAGGGAAACACCACCAACCACAATGTAGTACAGGTTGGGATCCGCTTCACTCTTCTGAAACCCAATTGAAAGCAAGTAGGAATCGATCCTAGAATACCAAGCCCGAGGGGCTTGCTTCAGACCATACAAGGCCTTTTTCAACCTGCAAACATGAGAATCTCTCTCACACACCTCAAAGCCCTGTGGCTGCTCCAGATACACCTCCTCCTGTAGAAAACCATTGAGAAAAGTGGTTTTCACATCCATCTGATGGATCTTCCAACCCATCTTTGCCACAACAGAGATCATTGCCCTGATCGAAGAAAATTTGGCCATTGGTGTAAATGTCTCATCATAGTCAACTCCCTTGACCTGTGGGAAACCATGTGCAACAAAACGAGCTTTGAACTTTTCAGTATTGCCATCTGCAGCATGCTTTATCTTGTAAAGCCATTCGAAAGTCACAACTGACTTCCCCTCTGGTCTCAGAACTACTTCCCACACCTGATTCTTCATGATGGAGTTGTACTCCTCCATCATGGCATCTCTCCAAACCTGGTGTGCATAAGCCTCCTCATAAGTATCAAGAACGGTGTCACGCAAGCTAGTCACCTGTGCCATATAGCTGGAAAATCTCTCAGGTGCCTTGCTCTCTCTGACCTCCCTCTTGGGTGGTCCAACTGACTCATATGCTTCCTTCATCAACTCCTTAAGCCAACTTGGATTTCTCTTCCTGGAGGAAGCATCCTGTCTCAGACTCTTCTCGACCTCCTCATCAGACACGTGTCTCCCTGAGGAAGTACCAACAACCTGAGAAGCTGTCCCTGGTGAATCTGAACCTGTACCACTAGAACTCGAATCACTTAAAGGTGTCACCTGTGAACCTGTCCCTGTATCAGAAGTACCTGTAGACTGAGCCCCTGTAATTGAAGAACCTGTAACCTGTGACCCAGTCACACCTGAAACTAGTGACCCTGAACTCTGAGTCGCTGAACTCTGAGCTGTCACCTGTGTAGTACTCTGCTGATCCTCCATCTCAGAATCTAGAGATCTCCTGAAGGCTTTCTCCTCCTCAAACTTCACCTCCCTTCTCACCACAACTTTCCTCTGCTTAGGAAGGTATATGCGAAAATCCTTTGATATCTCATCATAACCAACAAAGATACCTTGCTCACCTGTAGCCTCCAACTTTGTCCTCTTCTCAGAAGGGACATGAGAGTATGTAAGGCAACCAAAAATATGAAAGTGACCTATCGCAGACGCTTTCCCTCTAAACATCTCCTTAGGATTTTTGCACCCCAATGCACGGTGCAGACTCCTGTTCAGAACATAAACAACAGTGCTACAAGCGTCTTCCCATAGAAAGAAAGGAAGACTTTGATCATGCAGCATGGCTCTAGCTGCACCGACTATAGAACGGTTCTTCCTTTCAGCCACTCGATTATGCTATGGAGTGTAAGGAACTGCCAACTTCCTCTTAATCCCCTCCTGCCGACAATACTCATCGAAAGCATGGGAAGTATACTCACCCCTGTTGTCTGACCGAAGTACCTTGATCTTCTTTCTTGTCTGGTTCTCCACAAGAGCTTTGAACTCTTGGAACCGAAGCAAGACTTCCTTCGATCTCTTGCTTCTAAGGAAACAGATCCAGGTCTTCCTGGAAAAGTCATCGATGAAAGTGACGTAATACTCGTATCCTGTCAAAGAGGTAGATGACATGGGACCACCCAGATCTGAATGAATCAACTGAAGCACTCCCTCTGATTTGGAATCACTGCTTGGAAAAGCAGTCTTGGTGTACTTTCCCAAAGCACACCCTCTATACACACTACTCGACTCCGTGCTGAACTCTGGCATACCTGTCATATCTCTTAGCATCCTCAAAGTTGGATGGTGAACATGGGCCATCTTCCTGTGCCAAAGCTCACACAACTCACTGCTGCTCTGAGTGTGTGACAGTGCATGATGTGGCTGGAAAAGAAGCTTGTATAGTTTCCCACATTTGACTCCAATCACCTGCGAATCAGATGGACCTGTTGACTTGGGAAAAATGTGAACTTTCCCATCAAGGACATATACACCGAAGCCTTTTTCCTCAATCATAGAAACTGAAGCAAGGTTCTTCTTTAGTCCAGGGACATATAACATATCCCTCAGAAACATAGGCTGCATGGACTCCCTCTCAAAGCGGACAGTCCCTCTCCCAACTGCTCTCACCACTGTATAATCTCCCAATACAACCTCCATCTCCAAGTCTGCCTTTGACATATCTGAAAACATATCACGATCACCTGTCATGTGACTGGAAGCTCCACTATCAATGTACCAACTGGAGAAAGTAGTGGTAGCACTCAAAGAATGCCCAACAATCATGGAATGCTCCATGTGGTCCTGAAAGTCCTTGTTGGTGATAGAAGATGCTCTGTCAACACTAACACTTGTAAAGAGAGAAAAATCTCTCTCAAATCTCGCTGCAAACTCATCAATCCCTGTTGTAGCTGTAGTCTGTTGCTTCTTCTTCTTGTTTGGACACTATCCAGCATAGTGTCCCATCTTTTGACATGCAAAGCATTTCACTTTGTTGATGCCCTTCTTCTCCCCATCATGTTGTTTGGCCCCATCCTTGGAACCCTTCTTGAACTTCTTCTTCTTCTTGCCCTTCGCTGCTAAAGCAACACTCTCCTCATCATCCTTGTGATGTGATGAACTACCTTGTAAGTAACCTCTCCGTGTCTCCTCCTGTGTGAGATCATCCCACAACCGATCCGATGTGGGCATGTTTTCCCTACCAATGATAGTCTACACAAACACGGTCCACTGCTGAGTCACACCATTTAGTGTTGTACGCACCATCTCAGCACTCCCTATCACCTCACCTACAGCTGCAAGCTCATCTCTTACCTGTGTGATCTTGGTAAGATATGAGGCCATGTCATCCCCTTTACCCATGTGCACACTCTTCAACTTCTCTCTCAATACCATCTTCCTGTTTTCATTTGAACTTTGGTATAGATTTGTTAAAGCTGTCTGTTGCCGCCTAATTCACACTTTAAGGCGCAGGAAAGTCACAACCTGCTATGTGTGTCCTTGGGGGCAAGTGAGAGCTGGGGACCACTGTCACCACAGTCCACAACTCCTCCGTTTAGGCAAGATCCCAACAGAGCCAAGGGGGGTAGTCCCTATGGGAAAACTAAGTTCCAGGTTTATTAATTAATTACAAATTAATTAAAGGGATCGTTTAATAAGAATGAGGCTAAGACTCAATATTATCTAAAGAATGATAAGCAGCGTGCAGATGCAAAGATTTCCTTTAAATGACAAGCAAACCTTTAGATAAAACAAGACCAGTGCCTATTACAAATGGAGTCTAAAGACAGATTACCACTTTACAAGCTTACAAAATAGATTAGAGATTTAAGTTATAATTAAACTACAGCTTAGGTGTTCAACAATGAGATGAATGAATGATATAATTATAATCAATGAACCAAAATATTAAGCAATACACAGATGATTTACCAATATGGACAATGAACCAGATTTACAATATAACAGAAAGATGCTTTGAGTGAAGATTATTAAACCAACCGTAAATTAAACAATGGAAAGACTTTAAGCATTTAAGCATTCACCACATAACGATTGTATAGCTGAAAGTAAATGTAACTGAAAAGTAAATAAAACTAAAAGTAAAGAATTGTAGTGCAATGCTGGAGTGAAAGAGTGCTGAAATGGAAAAGTGTTGTAGAATCGGTTTTGCAATGTCTCTTGGTTTATTTTAGTTAATTTTATTAAAGTTTTTCTTCTTGAAGTTAAGTTTTGGAACCGGTGGTGTGACTACCTCGATCTAGTTCTTCTCAAGTCGAAGAGGGAGTGCTGTTGCGCTCAACAAAGTGGTAACTAAGCCCACCCGTAGCTCACAGGTCAAACCCCAATGGCCTGGTGCTCAACAAGGAGGACGTCAAAGCGCCTAGAGACCCCCCACGGTCTACTACCCCAAGTCGCCTCCAAGGTCACTGTTTTTAATCAACCAGAAAATTACTAAATGGATGCCTATTAAACTAAGACTTCCCTGTCCCCTGGTCGTATCTCGTGAGTACCCCGAAGGGTGATAACCGAGTAGATGAGCAGAAGATGGGAAGTTGTTGTGGGTAAGTTTTAGAGGTAAATTTTATCTGGGTGATTAGCATGCAATGTTTATTTTAAAACGATCAACAAGATCAACCAAGCTGTATCCCTTATGGGAGGTGCCGGTATTTGATCTTGGACTTGGAAAATAAAGTGTGTTTGATTGTAGTACAAGAAAAGAAAGTTGTTTTAATTACCTAAGCCCCCACTTCCCCTGTTTTTCATATCCAGCTTGAAGTCCCTAAAGGGAGATGACAAGCGGATAGAGGATACACAGGTTTAATGGGTTGTATGATTACTTTTTAACAGAAAAATAAAATTGCATAAACAGAAATTTGAAACAACTATTATCCTACTTCCTACTCTACTTCCTAATCTATTTGTTGTAGATTACAAGCGGTTACAAAACTTTACAGAATACCCCAAGAGAAACTCTCGTTGGGGTTTACAATAATCAGAAAAAATATGAAAGAGAGGTGAGGGTTTGAACCCCTTTTGAACTGGTTGAAGGTTGAGGGAATCCTGGTCCTATTCGGGCAGCAACTCTCCTTCACTTGTGCATAAACCGTCATAAACCAGCAAGCTATTATTCGCTGGAAATCACAGAAAACACTAAAGAATTTGTTAGAAAAAATTAGTACAAAAATTTACAAATTTACAGAAAAATCTGAATGTAAAATATGGCAGAAATGTGAGATTTAGAGGGCTGGAAAAGGAGTTTCCAGCCACTTAAATAATGTTTAAATAGCAGAAATAAAAGCCTAAACTAATGTATGATAGGTTGGAGCCCTAAAACAAGGGTTATATTCACTATACAGTGAATAAAACCCTTTTTCAGGAATGCTGAAAGTCAATGGCCGAATTTAAAATTTGCCGGAATGAAGCCCTTGGAGAGATCTCCTTGCTTGGACAACCTGCAAATAAATCTAGATCTGCAAAATCGTAAACCTAGTGATGAATGTCTAACAGCTCCTGCAAAATACTTTGAAAGAAAAATGTTAAATCATTCATAAAAGAGAATAAAAACACTTTTACTCTCTAATCTCTCCACAAAACACTTTGTGGAGAGCTAACTAGAATATTACGAAAAATGCAAACTAGAAAAAATACACGTTACCTCACAAGAAATGGATCATGAAAGAATTTGCAGCACAGTGTCCCTCCAAAGAATTTTTTTATTAAATGGCCCAACTAGGGCAAAGCTTCAATACAAATATGTGGCTAGAAAATATGAGAGAGTAAGAAGAAATTTCCGGCAGCATAACAATAGCATGAGAGATCCTGTTAAATGAGGGAGTGAGACCCCCATTATATAGTTGAGGAAGACCCCAAACCGTTGAACATCAACGACCAAGATTAGATCTAGATCTAGATTAGATCTCCACCACTAGATCTAGGTATTTGACTTTTTACCACTCTCAACCAATCTACACTCTTAGATTGCTTTTTAATCCATGGCTTGAGTGTTTGATCCATGTCTTAATCATTCTCCACCCTTAGATCTAGGGTTTTTGACCAAGTGGGGGCTCCCTTTGACTCAAATTTTAATTTTTATTATTTTAATTTTTATCTTTAATTTTTTAATCTTTTATATAATCTTTAATCTTTTATCTTTTATTTTTAATTTTTAATCTTTAATCTTTTATTTTATCTTTTACTTTTTTATTTTTATCTTTTTATTTTTTAATCTCTTAATCTTTTATTTTCAAGTTTTAATCTTATATTTATCTTTAATATTTTATTTTTTGATTTTCTATTAATATTTTATTTTTTAATTTTTTGATCTTTTATTTTAAAATTTCTATCTTTTTATTCTTTTATTTTTTAATTACTATCTTTTATTTTTATTAAGACAAAAGGGACGCCCCACTTAGGAGATCTTCAGACATTTATTTTGACCATGGAGGGTTTATTTAAATGAAATTTTGGCTATGCTTAGCCATCCCCCAAACTTAATTACCATGGCCTTATTTGATTTTTTCTTTCAAAATCAAATAATTTAAATTTTTGACTTAGGGAAATTAATTAATTCCCTAGAAAAAATAGATCTTGCTTAGCAAAAAATGGTCTATCTCCTTAACCCCTTATCAGAATGACATGGGACTCGAAGGAGTGGCTTAGGGGGTTTCATAGCAATTTACCTTGCATTCATAGCCCCTATTACAAAGTGCCAGTGCTTGAGCAATTACATTATTACATCAAAACTTAGTTAATTAACCACCAAGGGGTGACATTAATTAACTAGAAAAAATAAATAAAAACACAACAACATAACGAAACTCCGCAAGACTCTATACAAATGTCTACCATGGTCATGAATATCATTTTGAACCCTTAGCCACCTCATGGACTTGATTGGTAGAACGCCCGTCACCACTTTGGAGGATTTTGAGTGAAAAACCAAACCAATTAAAATCGTTTATTCAACAAGATTAATTGGAAAAGAAAAAAAAACACTCGATGAGGGGACTTCCCTAACAACCAGTTCCATGGTGTTGCATCCATATCATATGACACACACTAGCACATATAATTACATTAATTTTCCCACGCATGGGAGCGGACACTTCGTTTTACAAAGGGGCAAATTGCCCTGCAGAAGTGAAAAAATCCTCAGATTTTTCCAAGGTACAACTTGTACAATTATGTACATCTTCATGTACATGGAGTTGCCACCTAGTCGAAATAGGTGGGCAACATCTGGCTCCAACTAGGGGACATGTGTTCGATCATCGGAGAGCACATGAGAACTCCAGACTCTTTAACCACAAATTTCTCACCAATAACCAACATAAGACCTCCAACAAAAACCAATAAATAAATAATAAATAATATAAATAAATGAAATTGCTATACAAAATAAAATAGACATACAATTATTCAGATCTAGTTGCATAATGAACAAACCAATGAAATAATACAAAACTTTAAAGAAATGCAAGGGAAAAGGGTTAGAGATACGTTACAGTGAGTGTCCCTTAGGACACTAAGTATTTATCTTTTTGAAGAAAAACCTGATTTGTGGCTCGTTTGACCCTTTCCTGTTTCTTGTGACTTTGATAGTGCCTCACGTCTTTGAATATTTTCCAAAAATCAAAACTACCACAAAATGGCTTATGCCATACTCTGTCAACTTCTTTATTACTGATTCTGTCTTTTACAAACTCTGGGAAGCTAACAAACTGACCCTTTACACTATGTACATTATTCACATCCTGAAACACAACTGATTCATTCTGACCTACCTCAACTGACTTTGAAGCTGAAACAAACTGAAACTGAACTAGCACTTTATTGACTGGAGGAAGACTTTCTAAAGCCTTAGGTGGCTTATCTTTCTGGGCTGGTACATCCACAATCTCTGTTATAGGAAATGGAAACTCTATATCATCTGTCCAACCCCCTAAGTCATCACTTGAAAACTCATTAAACTTAGGGGTAAGGTTATGGTCACATGTTTCTTCTACTTTGTCCATATTTCTAGTCATGCAAACCATGTCCTTACTATTTTCTACTGAATCCAATAAATCCTCATTATTGTCAAACACACATTCATGACCAACCATATTAACCTGTTCCATCCTTTCTCTAACTACTAACTTTTTCTTTATAATCTGAAAGAAAATGGGACAAGTCCCTTCCTCATGTGAATCATCACAAGCCCTACAGTAAGGGATTACTGGATCATCAAACCAATTGTTTGCTTCCATAGGCTCTAGAGGTCTTTCTTGTTCTTGATAAGGGGGTCCTTTAGGGATACCTTTTTGCCATCTATCATTTGGTTTATGATTATTACTTTTATCTCTTTCCATGGAAACTATCTTATCATGCAATGCTGTCTGGTTTGCCTGCATGGCAGCTATCTGATTAGCATGATTCAATTCCATTTGTTTAATCAATTGGGTGAGCTTATCTATGGAGTCACCTTGAGGTTCTTGGTTTTGAACTTTCTTAACTTCCTTTGAAAACCCAAGAACATTTGATTTCCCTGAATCTTGCATATTTTTATCTATTTTAATAGCTTTGTCTTGTGCCTCCCTAACATTTGTAGGCTCTTTATCCCTTAGCTGGTATCTCATTTATCTTTCAAAAGCTTGAATGTAGAAAATTAAGATGGCCTTTTCAGAAGGCTTAATATCTTGAGGGAGATTCTTAACCAATTCATTAAATCTTCTGTTAAATCCTTCCACTGTTTCATTATCTTCCTTATGGCTAGAGTTCAAGGCAGTTAACAAGGAATGGTGATCCCTCTTATCTCCCCATTTATCATTAAAGGCTTCAATGATTCCCTTAAGGTCTTTAAACTTGTTATCATCATGTTCCATAAACCAATCAATGGCCTCTTCCTCTAAGGACAAAACAAAGAGTTTCATCTTCACATCCTCATGGTTGTGCGCCATACACCATCTTGCAATACATAAATTGAAATTTCTGATGTGGGCTTTAGTGCTTGTAACATTGTTTGCTTGAAAAGAAGGCAACTTATCTATTGCTTTCTCTGGAACTTCATGAGGGTAACCAACAATTTTAGAGAAATCACATGGTCTATAATAATTATTCATTGTTCAGGTTGGTTTACATAGATAAACCACAAAGGCATATTAGAAATTGGCTTCTTCTCCAAGACTTGTAAAGATTCTACAGGGAGCAAGTTTGTTTAACTTCCTCTAAGAGCCTTTTCAAGACCTAAGAGGAAGCTAAGCAAACCAAAGGGCTCCAGGTAGAATACCTTACTATATTTTTTTTTGAAGTGGAGTCGCCACTTGGAGAACAAGTAAACTTCCAATATGGGTAAAAGAAAGAAAAAAAAAAATTAAGGTTATTTCAAAAATTTATTAACACTTTAAAAACAAATTAATTTGAAGAATTAAAGAATTAGATCTAAATTTATTTAATTAATGTCAAGACCAAGGACAAAAGACTTGTCTCCGGCAACGGTGCCAAAGATGTTGCTGCCTAATTCACACTTTAAAGCGCAGGAAAGTCACAACCTGCTATGTGTGTCCTTGGGGGCAAGTGAGAGCTGGGGACCACTGTCACCACAGTCCACAACTCCTCCGTTTAGGCAAGATTCCAACAGAGCCAATGGGGGTAGTCCCTATGGGAAAACTAAGTTCCAGGTTTATTAATTAATTACAAATTAATTAAAGGGATCGTTTAATAAGAATGAGGCTAAGACTCTATATTATCTAAAGAATGACAAGCAGCGTGCAGATGCAAAGATTTCCTTTAAATGACAAGCAAACCTTTAGATAAAACAAGACCAGTGCCTATTACAAATGGAGTCTAAAGACAGATTACCACTTTACAAGCTTACAAAATAGATTAGAGATTTAAGTTATAATTAAACTACAGCTTAGGTGTTCAACAATGAGATGAATGAATGATATAATTATAATCAATGAACCAAAATATTAAGCAATACACAGATTATTTACCAATATGGACAATGAACCAGATTTACAATATAACAGAAAAATGCTTTGAGTGAAGATTATTAAACCAACCGTACATTAAACAATGGAAAGACTTTAAGCATTTAAGCATTCACCACATAACGATTGTATAGCTGAAAGTAAATGTAACTGAAAAGTAAATAAAACTAAAAGTAAAGAATTGTAGTGCAATGCTGGAGTGAAAGAGTGCTGAAATGGAAAAGTGTTGTAGAACAGGTTTTGCAATGTCTCTTGGTTTATTTTAGTTAATTTTATTAAAGTTTTTCTTCTTGAAGTTAAGTTTTGGAACCGGTGGTGTGACTACCTCGATCTAGTTCTTCTCAAGTCGAAGCGGGAGTGCTGTTGCGCTCAACAAAGTGGGAACTAAGCCCACCGGTA
>LPNX010534512.1:222695-237715 GCA_001517045.1 Pseudotsuga menziesii | reverse complement strand
ACAAATATGTGGCTAGAAAATATGAGAGAGTAAGAAGAAATTTCCGGCAGCATAACAATAGCATGAGAGATCCTGTTAAATGAGGGAGTGAGACCCCCAGTATATAGTTGAGGAAGACCCCAAACCTTTGAAGATCAACGACCAAGATTAGATGTAGATCTAGATTAGATCTCCACCACTAGATATAGGTATTTGAATTTTTACCACTCTCAACCAATCTATACCTTTAGATTGCTTTTTAATCCATGGCTTGAGTGCTTGATCCATGTCTTAATCATTCTCCACCCTTAGATCTAGGATTTTTGACCAAGTGGGGGCCCCCTTTGACTCAAATTTTAATTTTTATCTTTAATTTTATCTTTAATTTTTTAATCTTTTATATAATCTTTAATCTTTTATCTTTTATTTTTAATTTTTAATCTTTAATTTTTTATTTTATCTTTTACTCTTTTATTTTTATCTTTTTATTTTTTAATTTTTTAATTTTTTATTTTCAAGTTTTAATCTTATATTTATCTTTAATATTTTATTTTTTGATTTTCTATTAATATTTAATTTTTTAATTTTTTAATTTTTTGATCTTTTAGTTTAAAATTTCTATCTTTTTATTCTTTTATTTTTTTTAAGATAAAAGGGATGCCCCACTTAGGAGATCTTCAGACATTTATTTTGACCATGGAGGGTTTATTTAAATGAAATTTTGGCTATGCTTAGCCATCCCCCAAACTTAATTACCATGGTCTTATTTGATTTTTTCCTTCAAAATCAAATAATTTAAATTTTTGACTTAGGCAAATTAATTAATTCCCTAGGAAAAATAGATCTTGCTTAGCAAAAAATGGTCTATCTCCTTAACCCCTTATCAAAATGACATGGGACTCGAAAGAGTGGCTTAGGGGGTTTCATAGCAATTTACCTTACATTCATAGCCCCTATTACAAAGTGCCAGTGCTTGAGCAATTACATTATTACATCAAAACTTAGTTAATTAACCACCAAGGGGTGACATTAATTAACTAGAAAAAATAAATAAAAACACAACAACATAACGAAACTCCGCAAGACTCTATACAAATGTCTAGCATGGTCATGAATATCATTTTGAACACTTAGCCACCTCATGGACTTGATTGGTAGAACGCCCGTCACCACTTTGGAGGATTTTGAGTGAAAAATCAAACCAATTAAAATCATTTATTCAACAAGATTAATTGGAAAAGGAAAAAAAACACTCGATGAGGGGACTTCCCTAACAACCAGTTCCATGGTGTGGCATCCATATCATATGACCCACACTAGCACATATAATTACATTAATTTTCCCATGCAGGGGAGCGGACACTTCGTTTTACAAAGGGGGCAAATTGCCCTGCAGAAGTGAAAAAATCCTCAGATTTTTCCAAGGTACAACTTGTACAATTATGTACATCTTCATGTACATGGAGTTGCCACCTAGTCAAAATAGGTGGGCAACACTGTCCACATCTGGAATGCATGATCTTTTGCTGAAATGTGAGGGATCACATGATCCTTCACAACATCAAGAATAACCCTTCTTGCCCTCACATCCCTCTTCATAAAAGCTGCCTTATCTGTTGCATCGGTATGTATACTATAGGATTTGTTGTTGTACTATGAATTATATCCCATAGTTCATTCTCTTCAAGAATCAAACTAATTCTAGCCTTCCATGGGCTAAATTTTGCAGCCCCCTTTAATCTATCTTCCACTCTAAGACCAAAAACCATGATTGCAACCTTTAACTTCAAGCAAGTTGTTCAAGACTTTTTTCCTCCAAACCCTAGTTTTCTGAATGTTTAAAATTCTGAATCTTTAATGTGCTCTGATACCATGAAAGTTTTTGAAAGAACCCCAACCTGGTTTCAGGCCTTTTGGCCTCTCTGCATGGTTTAATGCCCAACCCTTCAATGCACAAATTTTAAATAAAATTTGACTTGACTGAAACACAAGGTTCTTTTTCTCAAATTTAAAGAATTCAGAAATTTTCTTTTCTACCAAGAAATCCAAACTCAGAAAATTTCACACAACCAAACACACATGAAATTTAACACGCTTGTTTTTTACCAGTGGTCCAGGATAAAACCCCTATGGGAAACCCTGTTTTCTGTGATAGAGAGATTTTATTTTTCAGACAAAATTTTACAATTACAGAACAACAGTACTTATCTTTCCTTCCTCGAAAAATGTGCCAGAATCCCTGTGTCAAAATCTGTATGGATTGTCTAATAACAACACCTCAAAAATTGTGCCATGTGTGAAATAGTACAGACTGTACGACCTGACAGTGTATAGTCTAACAACAATAAATGACCTCGAAAAATGTGCCTGTACAGTCTCTGACAGCAGCATTTAATGCTTGTAGGAATCCCCTCGATTTATGTGCAATTGTATGGACTGGTATAGTACGATACTCCTCGATTTCTGTGCCAAATCTTTGTTGCAGATTTCCTCGATTTTTGTGCCAAGGCTGTCTGAAAATTTTGTGCCAAAATTTCTTGGGAAATGTGCCCACTTCAAAATTTTGGAAATTTCTCACTCTGGTTTTGAAATCACTTCAAACCCTTGCTCTCTCTTTCTCTTCCTCTCTCCAAAAATCTCTTTTGGAAATGGTCACAATGAATGAACTTTTGCCTTGCCCTAGTCCTTTTTGTTCATGGTAACTTCCCTGTCAATTTAATGGTCAAAATTAGATTAGATGAAGGGTTCACATTAAATGCTCCATTAAATATTAATTAAATGACATTTAGTGCACCTCATGTCATTTAATAAAGTTAGAGCAACCCCTTTCTATTTAATCACTCACTTAACTTTATTTTAGATGTGAACTTAGGAAAAACATAAACTTAGCCTTTTTAGCAAAGTCACTTTAAAATTATAAAGTGCATCTCACTTTATTAAATGCACAAGATTAGGAGTCACAACATTTAAGTGTACTTGTCCACCCCAAGGCAAGTCTAGGTGGACAAACACTTCCTAGTTAACTTTTCAACAGGAAATGGGTAAAATGGCTATTGAAATTTGAAATGACATGATATGAAAGATGGCTAGGTAATATGTTGTGAATGCCATGGAATGAGGGTCACACTTGCTTAGATCCCTAAGGGCACACTTAGCCTTCAAGGTCATACACTTAATCTAATTAGGAAAGAAGAATTATAACCCCACCATGAAGCTCCCTAAGCTATTGAAACAATATTTGAGGATACATGAGCCATTATAGAGTAACACCTTTGATCTCCTATTGTCATGTCCACACATAAGAAAGAATTTACCATAGGTCAAGTAAGGAGGATATGCCATAATGCTTCTATCAACTAGATGTTGTCATTTGTCTCTGGCATATGGCATGGCAAACTGAATAAGTTGAAAGTACTTCTATCAAGTGTCTATGGGCAAACCATAGATCTCATCTGTGGAACTGTTGGATATGATGGAAGAACACATAGGAAATGATGATCAAGTCACCCCACACATGTCGGAGGGTAACATCTGGCTCCAACTGTGGGACATGTATTCGAAGATAGATTGCATGCGAACTTTAGAAATCTTTGGTACTCCAAACTCTGTCGTACAAGAAACACAAACAATATTTGCACATATAAGAGCTCAACCATGGCTTGTTCCTGCCTAAGACAGAGATTAGTACGATGGGGAAGAAGATCCCCTTTCTCTCTCTCTCTCTCTCTTTCAAATTCAATGCATGAAATAAAAAATGCACCAAGTAAGACTATCACTCAATATGCATGCAAATAAGGATATCAAATGCTCATGACAAAGAGCTTATTCATTGTCCTGCCTAAATATTCCAACATATGAACAAGGGAGTGCTAAATAAAGTTAAATTTCCAGTGAAGCCACTTTACTATCTCATTTATGCCATGGCTTCTTCCCTTGTGCATGGTGATGGACCAAGACAAGACAATATCCATCATCAAATGAGTATTTGCAAAAATCTCCACAACCGTAGGGCTTGAAATGCACATGAAATCATAAGCATGTGAGAAATCATCAATATTCTCAAATTCTTGCCAAGTGTGACATGAATTTCCAGTTGCGTTCTTTATTCAAGGTTGGATAGAACTTATATAAATGTTTGCATCATGTGGTTGTCCTATGTAATTTCCAGCACCAAAATGAGTATTGCTAGATGAGGAATTCCATGTAAATTCTAGAAATTTATGTGGGGAGGGAGGTGTTATCACGGATCTTGTAGTTTTCCTGGTAGAGTAATCCTGTATAGGATGGCAGGGGGACGGGAAACCAAAGCCGTTACCTACAAAAGCCCTAACCCCCAAAAGATGGATGGTTGTCACGTAGGTTAGGATTTCTTTCGCTTTATGCCACTAGAGAAGCCCAACTGACAATCGGGGAGACCCAGACCTATCCTGAAAGGACAGACCTAAAATAAATCACCAGATCAAACTCTTGATGGAGGGATCCGTAAGGTGAGTGCTTGAAACCCTAGATTCGGGGGATAAGCCACAAATTAAGGTGAAATATCCCAAATCCCGATATTTTCTATCTCTAAGCAAAAAGGCTGATACAACTGGGCATGCAAACTGGCATGCAAAAATCCCTATTTTATAGGAAAAATTAGGGTTAGGGTTTGTGAGATAGAATGAACACTTACCACTGATAAGCCGGTGAAACTGCTTCGGATAAAGTATGCAAGCCCCGAGAACTGGATCGGAGATGGGCATACCTCTTCTGCTCCCAGTGAACCCCCAGTAGCAAGAACCCTAGTCAGAAAAGGGTGACGCTATCAGTGAAGGAGGTGTCCGATGAAGCTGCCGATTTGCAGGACTGGTAGCCTTCCCGTGCCGGAGAGAATGCCTGATACAAGAGTGATTTCTGAGTCCTCTAGGCAGGACAGCGACTTGCTTCTGAGAGACAGCTGCTCACGCCCCTGGAATCCCGAAACTGCTGATAACTGTTCTAGATGAGCACGGATGGATCTGATAATCACCGGGTATCGGAGTATGTTGCTGATGATGAGAATGGTGCCTGAGTTTCGGAAGGAAACTGAGATCTGAAGGCCCCACAGCTGATTAGGGCTTTCCGGCTGAAAACCCCCCTTTATGGCTGCACACGTGTCCCTGCAACGATCTATACCATATGCTAGATAACTGATGAATGAATGAAGAACAAATGGTGAACCTGTATGGCTTACCCTGAATAAGACTAGGACAGATGTTTCACTGCCGAAATCCCGTTAGCTGAAGACTCCGTCTCCAACCCCAACTGCTGTGTGGCACGCTGTGCTGCTATCCAAGAGCTCCCAAAATAATCATAATCCAAAAGTGAAGTCTCCCTTTGCTTTATTGTTTATTTATAATGTTCAACTGCGAAAACCCTAATCTTTGACCTAATTAGGTCACTTTATCTTCTAATTTGACGTTGACTTGCATGCATGCGGATGGAGACTTAAAGAGTGCATGCATCATTAAATAATGCTGGGATGACATGCACGAAGGTGGCCTTTGGCCCCAGTGGTCCTTCTTGACCTAATGATGATGCCCTAGATCTTCTATGGATGGCATCAGTCCTTAGCTGATCCCCTGTCTGTCAGTAACCGCTCGAACCCACAGGAATCACATAGGTTAGCGGTTTTGGGCTTCAAGGCCTAATTGGAAGGGGACATTACAGTCCTCCCCGCTTGAGATTGCTTATCCTCAAGCAACTTCAAATTGGGATGCTGCAATACCTGTTCACCTTCCCAGGTGGCATCCTCTGGCGGTAGTTCCTTCCATTGAACCAAGTATTCTCTGATTATCCTGTTCCTGAGCTTCCTCTCTCTAGTCTATATGATCCGTTCGGGAATCAGTATCAGCAGTCCCTCATCATCTAAAGGAGGCAATTCGGTGGATGGAGCAATGTGTTGCCCAAGGGTCTTCTTCAGACTAGATACATGGAACACATTGTGAATTTTGCTTTCCGGTGGAAGTTCTAGTTCATATGCCACCTCTCCCACTTTTCCTGATTATTCTGTATGGTCCATAGAAGCGGGGTTTTAACTTCTCTGCTCCTTTCTTCTTAAGTGAGGACTGTCTGTAAGGCTGGAGCCTTAAGTACACTAAATCCCCTACCTCAAAGCTTCGCTCAATCCTATGTCTGTCGGCATACAACTTCTGTTGATTCTGGGCTGTTTGTAAATTCTCCTTCAATATTTTCAGAATGTCCTGACTATCCTGTATCCAGTCCTTAGCCTTAGGAGCCCTACTATCTCCAAATGCCAAATCTGCATAGTCCAAGGCCTCGTAACCATATAATGCCTTAAAAGGAGTCATCCTAATAGACATGTGATAGGTAGTATTGTAGCAATACTCTCCTAGGTGTAGCCATTTGATCCAGGTTCATTGCTGCCCTGCTACATAGTTCCTTAAATACCTTTCAATCCACTTGTTGACTATTTCTGTTTGCTCGTCACTTTGGGGATGATAACTCGTACTAGTAGCCAGTTCGGTCCCCACCAATCTGAACAGCTCCTGCCAGAAGGCACCCGTGAATCTGCTATCTCGATCACTGACAATGGTCTTAGGTAACCCGTGTAACCTGAAGACCTCCCTGAAGAATAACTCAGCTACTTGAGCTGTCGAGTAGTCTGATGATATCGAGAAGAAATGTGCAAACTTGGTCAGTTTGTCAACTACTACATATAAACAATCTCGCCCTTGGACCTTGGGCAAGCCTGAAACAAAGTCCATGGAGATGCTCTCCCACTTCTGTTCTGGAATTGGCAGTGGCTGGAGTAACCCTGCTGGATGGGTGTTCTCAATCTTGTTCTGCTGACAGATGCTACATTCCTGGACATGCTGCATAATCTCCCCCTTGAGGCCCTTCCATGAGAACCTCTCTCTGATCTGCCTGTAGGTCTTTAAGAAACCTTGATGCCCTGATAAAGGAGAATCGTGGGCTGCCTGAATGATCTTTTTCCTCAATGTGGATTCTGGAACGAGGTATATCCTGTCTTTGTAATAGATGATGTCATCCACAATCCTGTACCTGTCATCCTGAATTTGCCCGTCCAATAATTCGCAAGCGAATTTATTTTTGGAGTATTCCACTAAGAGAATTGCCCTCCAATCCGTGGATATACTACTGAGAGATAATGGGGCTGGACGCCTGGATAATGCATCAGCTACTACATTAGTCTTACCTTTCACATACTCGATCTCGAAATCATAGGCTTGTACCTTGCTGACCCATTTTTGCTGTCGCTCATTCAGTTGCTTCTGCTCCAGGAAATACTTGAGGCTGTTATGATCGATTTTGATTTTGAACTTACTGCCCACCAGGTACTGTCTGAATTTTGTGAGAGCATGCAAGATGGCAAGCATCTCCTTGTCATATATGGAGTAATTGCGCTCGTAGTTCTTCAGTTTACGGCTCTCAAATGCAATAAGGTGATGATTCTGCATCAACACTGCTTCTAACCCTTCCCTTGAGGCATCACATTCTACCACAAAAGGTTGTGAGAAGTCTGGTAATGCTAGAACTGGACAAGAACTCATAATAACCTTCATCTCCTCGAAAGTTTTCTGTGCTAAGTCTGTCCAAGCGAACGCTCCTTTCTTGGTGAGATCTGTGAGGGTTGCTGCAAATTGGGAGAATCCCTTAACGTACCGACGGTAATAAGTGCACAGACCTAGGAACCCTCTCAACTCTGTAACTGTTTTTAGCGCAGGCCAATCTCTGATAGCTCGGATTTTCTCCATGTCAATCTGTACTCCTTCTGCATTGATTACGTGTCCTAAGTACAACGTTTCCTTCATGCCAAACTCACGCTTGGACATTTTTGCATATAGCGAATGCTCTTCTAAAATACTCAATGTTTCGTCCAGGTGTTTCAGATGTTCTTCCCAGGTTTTGCTGTAAATCAGGATGTCATTGAAGAATACAAGCAAAAACTTACGTAGCTGTGCTCTGAAGGTGTGGTTCATGCATGACTGGAAAGTGGCCGGAGCATTGGTAAGTCCGAAGGGCATGACCAAAAACTCATAGTGACCATAATGACAGCGGAAAGCTGTTTTGGAGATGTCCTGGTCCCTTACCCTGATCTGATGGTACCCCAAGCGAAGATCGATCTTGGAGAAGTATTGAGCTCCCTGAAGCTCATCCATGAGTTCGTCAATTCTGGGAATTGGATACCTGTTCTTAATGGTCTTTTTGTTAAGTGCTCGATAATCAATGCACATTCGTAGTGTACCATCCTTCTTCTTGACCAGTACTACTGAGGATGCAAATGGGCTAGAACTGGGCCGAATATATCCAAGCTCCAGTAATTCTTTGATGGTTTTCTCAATCTCATCCTTGTACCTTTTGGGATTCCGGTAAGGAGTGGTGATGACTACTTGTGTTCCCTCCTCTAGCTCGATGATGTGTTCAAAACCTCGGTCTGGTGGTCTACCTGATGGAAGGTCCCGAAAAACCTTTTCATGTTTCTGTAGCAAGGTTTGAATGTCACTTGGGTGTTGTGTGCTGGTCTCTGGGGGTTTCCTGAAGGTGACCAAACATTCTGCAGCCCCTTCTATATCATTCTGTCGAAGTACTGCCTCCATTCTCTGTGACAAGACCGGTTTTGGGGGATAAGTGTTCATGCCCCTCAAAACTACCCATTTGCCATCTGGCCCCTGGAATTCCATTTCCATTGCCCTGTAGTCTGTAGTGTATTTCCCTATAGAATAAAGCCACTGAACACCCAATACCACATGAGTATCTGCTACATCCACTACATAGAAAGAGTTTGTCATCTGATAGTTACCTAAGGCAACATTCAGTTTTGGGATCCAGTAGTTGCACTCCATGTTGGAGTTCTCGGCTACTGCTACAGTGAATCCTTTGAACTTCTTGGTCTGAATACCTCTCTTGGCTACCCAATCGGAGTCAATGAAATTGTGAGTGGCTCCCCCATCAATCAATACTCCTACTCTATGACCCTGTACTACTCCCCTAACCCTGAGAGTATGGAATCTTGGTACTCCAGATAATGTAGCAATGACTCCCTTTGGTGTATCACCCTGGTGTGAATCCTCTTCTGTGGCCTCCTGCTCATCGTTGTCCTCATCCCTGTCTGAATACACCTCAATGTAGTGAGCCTTCGCCTTCCCTGCACACCTGTGTCCTGGTACCCATGGTTCCTGACAGGTGAAGCATAGCTTCTTCCTTCTCAAGTCTTTCCTAGTGTCCTCATCTAACCAAGTTTTCTTGGGCCCGTCTTGTTGGAAAGGTTTCCTGTCCTTGTCCCTAACAGGAAAATTGGTTTTTAGTGTGAATTTGTTTTTGGGGACTGAATCCTGAAGATCTCTTGCTTTGCTAATGACATCCTGCAGAGTGATGGGTTTGTAGGCTTTCACCCATCCCCGTAGTGGCTCTGTGAGGGCCTCAGTGAATAACATGGTCAATCTGCTTTCTGACACATCTGTTACCATAACGGCTAGCCTCTGAAATTCTGAAATGAAAGCTTCTGCACTACCGGTCTGCTTGAGTTGAGCCAACTCCCTGAAATGTATCTCTGGATCTTTCCTGTCAAACCTCTCTATGAGCTTCTGAGTGAACTCACCGTAGGAATGTATGGTGTTGTGATCCAATGTCACCAATCCGTGGTACCACCACTCGTGAGCTTCTCCGTCTAGGTGAAGTGTAGCCAATTTAATGGCGTCTGTCTCTGTCCTGGGGTTGAGTTGGAAATAGGTATCCAACTTCTGAACCCATATCTTCGCTGATCCTCCGCGAGACCCATCAAAGTTTGGGATGGTCAACCTGCCCAAGGTCTTTTGCAACTCATAGTTGTGATTGAAACCCTTGTTGAAATTCCTGGGCATGTTTCTGCTCTTCATGTTGCAGAAATCTGATAAAGACATGGCAGCATGAAACTCATCCCCTAAGTCTCTATACTCCTGTAGATAAGCCCCAAAAGGCTCGCTAGGTTCTACCTGCATGACCGGGCCCCCTACTGTATCTGCCAAGAAGTGAGGCATGGTAGGCCTAATAGAAGGTCTGCTGTATATCTGCGGAGTATTCTGAATGTTAGTGTACGCTACCTTTCCATTGCTGCTTGTAGATCCCCGATCTACTGGTGAGGGAGGTGTACTTTTGAGACCTGTTTCTGGTTTCGCTGATAATCTATTGATTGCATTGATGACATCTTTTTGTCCTTTGGCTAAGTCTTGCAATGCAGAGACCAAGTTGCGAAACTCCATTCGATCCTCTTCTTCTCCCGTTCCTTTTACCCTATCCGAATGTATACCTGTTTGTTCCATGTCTGAGTTGGTATCTTCTAGTTGGATATCTTCAAATTCTTCTGTGTATCTACTCTTCCTCCTCCTATAGGTTACAAAAGGATCTCCTTCTGTATTCATCTACTTTTCATTTCTTAAGCCCACAGCTGGCCAAGAAAACAGCTCTGATACCACTGAAATATCCCAAATCCTGATATTTTCTATCTCTAAGCAAAAAGGTTGATACAATTGGGCATGCAAACTGCCATGCAAAAATCCCTATTTTATAGGAAAAATTAGGGTTAGGGTTTGTGAGATAGAATGAACACTTACCGCTGATAAGCCGATGAAACTGCTTCGGATAAAGTATGCAAGCCCCGAGAACTAGATCGGAGATGGGCAGACCTCTTCTGCTCCCAGTGAATCCCCAGCAGCAAGAACCCCAGTCAGAAAAGGGTGACGCTATCAGTGAAGGAGGTGTCCGATGAAGCTGCCGATTTGCAGGACTGGTAGCCTTCCCGTGCCGGAGAGAATGCCTGATACAAGAGTGATTTCTGAGTCCTCTAGGCAGGATAGCGACTTGCTTCTGAGAGACAGCTGCTCACGCCCCTGGAATCCCGAAACTGCTGAAAACTGTTCCGGATGAGCACGGATGGATCTGATAATCACTGGGTACCGGAGTATGTTGCTGATGATGAGAATGGTGCCTGAGTTTCGGAAGGAAACTGAGATCTGACGGCCCCACAGTTGATTAGGGCTTTCCGGTTGAAAACCCCCCTTTACGGCTACACACGTGTCCCTGCAACGATCTATACCATATGCTAGATAACTGATGAATGAATGAAGAACAAGTGGTGAACCTGTATGGCTTACCCTGAATAAGACTAGGACAGATGTTTCACTGCAGAAATCCTGTTAGCTGAAGACTCTGTCTCCAACCCCAACTGCTGTGCTGCTATCCAAGAGCTCCCAAAATAATCATAATCCAAAAGTGAAGTCTCCTTTTGCTTTATCCTTTATTTATAATGTTCAACTGCGAAAACCCTAATCTTTGACCTAATTAGGTCACTTTATCTTCTAATTTGACGTTGACTTGCATGCATGCAGATGGAGACTTAAAGAGTGCATGCATCATTAAATAATGCTGGGATGACATGCACGAAGGTGGCCTTTGGCCCCAGTGGCCCTTCTTGACCTAATGATGATGCCCTAGATCTTCTATGGATGGCATCAGTCCTTAGCTGATTCCCTAGCTGTTAGTAACCGCTCGAACCCACAGGAATCACATAGGTTAGCGGTTTTGGGCCTCAAGGCCTAATTGGAAGGGGACATTACAGAAGGTACTTGAGTAGGGGTGGTTAGAGATATTGGAAATGTTACTCAAGTAAGACAACACAATGTCTTATGGAAATTGGGATCAGATCTAGGATTAATGTGCTAGTTCAAATGATCAAACCTAGGACCCTGGGGGATTTAAGCAAAAAATGAGAAAGTTTGAGGATGAGGTTGATATAGAGAATTTGAACTTCCAGCTCATTGAGTTGGATGAAAGATTTAGCAATTAGAGAAAATCCAAGTGAAACCAGAAAAAACAGACAAAGAGAACTGACTGCCAGACTAAGAGGGATGCTTTTCCCTCTAAGGGTCAATGCCTGGAGATGGGTAACTTGAGTCCAATGCTGACGCCTAGGAGGGAGAGAAGGTTTTTGGGGATGGCCGACAAAACCCAGATCGCCGAATTTGCAGATTCCCAGTGCAAATAAATCTGGTGATTTTTCCTAATTTCTAATGAGGGTTTTTCAGTGAAAATTGGTGATGGGCAATGCATGAAAAATCGAAAGTTAGAGAACTTACCTGGGAAACATACCTGGATCATGTCGATGAGTTCCTGGATGATGAAGCATGAGAAATTCTGAGCGAGATCTTGATGGAGTTTTGCTACAGTCAGTGACCCTAGCGCCCCCTTCAACCCGCCAAACCAAATAAAATCAATTAGCAAGACAATCGAACGGTATTCACGACGTAAAGAAAATACTGGAAATGAGAAATCATAAGGAAGTAATCACTCCCTGATAACCAACGCTCGAGAGCCAACACAGGGTGAGTTTCCCCACCAATGCGCCTTCCTTGGACCTTAAGTGGGTCTCCTTCACCTGCGAATGGATAGGTGCAAGAAAAATGTACAATATCTATCACAGTTTAATCTTAGCGCAGAAGAATAACCATGCTAGTCATCATCTCATTCATTCATCAAACAAGACACGAGATAGTAATCCCAGAAAAATCTCTTTATTCAATATTCTGGTGCGAGAGCTCATCGTTTACAATGGGGAGGGTCACTTCTTTATATAGCTTTTGAGAGACGTAAACCCTAACTTTCTTTTGCATCCAACGATTGAGATTATAACATCATCAACGATGGAGATCAACTTTACAAGGATCAATACATGGATCACATTGACTAGATCAAGGGGGGGCACACTTTTGCCCAATAACACCTTGTCTATGTCAAAATAAAATATAACATAAAATGTGATCATGATAATACATCAAAAGGGGGTTACTAGGGGCTTAATTCACCCTAGGCCCCATTACAACATCATATCATAAGATATAACCGTACAATACATTATCTAGCCAAGTTGAGGGGCGCCCCTTGGGGGACGTCCTCATTGACTGAGCCAAAAATAAAATAATCCGGACAACAATGTGATTGAAATTGCTGAAGAATTGTTGGGGAGCCACACTGCATCATCCGACAAGTTTCCAAGCCATTCCCTTGACCCAATAGGACAAATTGATTTTTTTCAGTGAATTCCTTAGTTCATTTTATTGGTGGTACATCCTTTGAAACTGATAAAAATTATCATAACTCTGTCCAGGCTGAGAACTGGGGCAAACTAACTATACTAGATGATCTGGAGACACATAAGAATTGTATAAGTGACTACTCATACCCCCTGGAACACGACAATGCTCTAGGAGAACCAAAATCACTGCCATCTGTAATAAAATTTGATCATTTGGCCAATAATAAAGTGATAATAATCATGATCATGAGATTTGGGGCCAAACTCTCAAAACTGGGACCGCAATATTGGTCTTGGGCATGTTTGGAACATATGTAAGCAATGTTGGTTTTTGAGTCACTTCCTTGGGAACCGTGTTTGACTTGATCAACTGGGTTGACCAGGTTAAAGTACCCAAACTGGAGGTGAGATACTGTACCCATATGATCCTGTATGCATCCAAGGTAAGAAATGCTCCAATGGTGTATATCAAAACCAAACTTAAATCATGTTATTCATAATCATGGTGACAATAATAATAATAGTAGGTAAGATATACCTGTTCTTTTGAAAAACCTTGAAACCTTCTGGAAGTCTGTTTGTGCATGCCATACTCACAAAGTTTAAACGGTGTGCTAATGCTAGGTGAGGATGGAAAAAAAGGCTAAGGAAAGGGAGATGACTTGTAGTTGACTTTGACCATATGATCTTTCTGAATGCTGAGAATTACACGTGACCACGGTGACATATGCATGACAAATGAATAATAGGGGATGGTGGTGTCTCACAAGTGGATAAGCTAACCTGAAAAGAGCCCATTCAACTCTAACAACATGTATATGGCTCACATCCAAGCTAAGAACAAGCTCCGTGAAAATCTTTACTAGGACCCTTATGTTGAATACACAAGAACTGTAATGCAGAGATCCTAGGGGACATGTTGAATTAGTGGTCCCTTGCCCCATCTCACATCAAAACCTATAGGCTTCGTGAGGAATTAATCATTACATTTCAATAGTTGCCAGCAGTCTTTAGATTTAGCATTTATTTGTCCACTGCTTTTTCTTTAGGCCTTTCACAATTTTATTTTATAGCCCCTTTTTGAGTTGTGTCTAAAGACACATTTTGCATTTATTTGAGGGCTTTGCATTTCAACAGATAGGATTTATAGCACATAATGCATGTAATGATGGTAAACACATTGCTTCAAGTTTTAGCTAACACTCTTCACTCGCTTTGCAGATGGGAAATAACTGGAAACACTGGGAACAATTCGCCTTGTTTCAGAAAGACCTCATTCCTTACACAAGTCTCTTCTATTCTCTCCGAAAGGATCGTATCATTATACCTAAAAATTACCTGGTCATCTCTTGCACCATTAAAGCAGTTACTAGCAAACGCGTGTGGGAAAGAGGGCATCCCACTATTCAAGAGAACCAATTCGCTAGTGTCCAAAAAGGCTTCCAAAGTTCTGCATCCATCCACCAAAGTCATTGGGAGAGCCATACCACCATATCTGGAAAGCCTTAACTCCATTCATCAAGTATTGAAGCAGTGACGAGTAGATCATCATCCAAAAGGGGATGTTTTCCTTGCATGGGCGAAACACCTGAACCCATCAACACGTTTTTGGAGTTAGAGTTGCTGCATGGCATACATGTCTATTGTATACTGAAGGACCATCACAACTATAAATATGGGTATGTTACTATAATATTACTGAAGCCTATTTCCTATTTTATCTCCATATGTGTCATATTTAGGGTTTTTGGGCACGTAACCGGTTTTGCGTGCAAATCATATTATTTTATCACACACACCTGAAACATGTAAACCGACAAACAATCATTATTATCTACCAGTATAATGGTAGAATATCAGTTGGGATATTACCGAAGCTCCAATATGTGGTGACAAATGAGCAAATAACTGATGTGTTGACGAAGCTTCTATCAAGAGTGAAGTTTGAATACTACATGGGCAAGCTTGGAGT
>LPNX010534512.1:174652-220425 GCA_001517045.1 Pseudotsuga menziesii | reverse complement strand
TGCTCCCAGGTTACACTAACAAGATGATTTGGATGTGACATGATGGCGAGTAGTCACTTGGCGACGTAATTTGTGCTCCTGGGCCACACTCACGAGATATAATGCAGTAACGCAGGTAATCACCTAGTGACCTAATTTGTGCTCTTCGGTTGTACCCACTTGATGGCTTGCTCGTAGAGAACTTCTTATGATGTATAGATTCGAGAGATATTAGTAGTCAATCATCTGAGTACAAAGTTGTAGTAGCTATGATGATGATGATGGTCATGGTAGAAGAATACCTTCCTTGTTAAGAGGGAGTGTTGAAGATTGTGCAACTCTGGAAGATATTCTTCTTTTATTATTGATGTGTCATTGTTGTATTATCATTGTACTCTCTTTCGGGGAATTATTATTGTAATCAATCATGTAAAGAACCTTGAAAGAATCAATGTAAATTGTATCAGTTGGGTCGACCCAAAAGAATCTAGAAAGAACACATTATATTGTACCCCGGTGAAGTTGTCCTTGGTAGTTAGGGAAGTTGGTCCCATTAGGGGAGAGTCCCTTGGAAGACATGTATAAATAGAGACGATGCACCTCTCATTGGACACATCACTCACTCAAGCAAGTTCGCTAGCGAAAGAAGAAGAAGAACAAGTTCGCTTGGAGAAGAGTAGTTGCTTTGCGAAGAGTCAAGACATCTTATTCTTGGGTTTTCTATCTTATCTTATTCTCAAGATCTTTGTGTGGAAGAGCCTTTAGCTCTTGGATTGTACTAGAAGACATTGGACTTACTGACGAGTCCATATTGAAGAAGTTTGCTGGGTTTTTTTCCATATTAGGGTTTCCCAAAGGAGAAATCTGTGTGCTTTTGTTTTGTTGTACTTGTCTTTCTTTCAGTGATGATATTGCATATGGTTATTGTGTTATAATACAAATTGTTTGAAGATCTAACATAACCATTATTAAAGTATAAAATTCTAACATAATCACATGCATCAAATTGTCTTCCATAGAATCATAAATGATTCTCTTTGCTTTGGCTTGATTCTTCTTGAAAGCAGTGCACCTAGCATTAGTTGTAGGCCCTTCAACAACATTGGATACGTATTCATCCAGATCATGCTCTTCCAAAATATTCAAAATCTCGACCTTCCAAGTATTGAAGTTTGAAGTTCCTTCAAGTCGATCTTTTGGTCGTACTGAGATTGAAGCCAATATTCTTCAAGTGCCATGCTCAACTATTACCACTCAAGTACTTGAAATCAAAGAACAAAGAGCAATTATACGCATAAGCATTCACACATAACACAACATATACCCTAGGGAAACGCTCAAAACAATGAGGGAGAAAACCCCAACAAATCATCCTTAGTATAATGATAGATAGAAGAGAATGCATTTTTCAATGTATCTTTAATCAAGCACACCTAGTGCTTTAGAAGAGAATGCATTTTTCAATGTATCTTTAATCAAGCATGCCCAGTGCTTTTATAAGAGAGAAGTACCAAGCACCCCAGGTACTATCACTGAGCAAGAGAGAAGAGAGACTGATAGAAGAGTCTAGTTGTATGCTCTATTGCCTGCATACAATCAATTCACAACTTCTATACACATGCATACAATAGCCTTCAATTCACACTTTACCTTGATCTCATCAAAGTCTTGCATGACAACTGTGTATCATATCTCGATCATGCCTTAATATCTTTGTGTACTTGACTGTAATATCCCAAATACTGATATTTTCTAATTCTATGCAAAATTTCTGAATAGCTGTGCATGCAAAACTGCCATGCAAAATTGCCCTAAATTATAGCTGAATTTAGGGTTAGGGTTTGTAGGAAAGATTGTAACACTTACCATTGATAATCTGGCTGAAGATGCTCCTGAGAAAATACGCATGCAAGATAAGCCGAGCTGATGAAGTAATAACCCCTTTTTCCAGCGTAGTGCCCCCAGCAGTCTGGATCAGTTAAAGATGACGTTTTTGGTGGAGGGGTGGTCTGTTGGAGCTGCAAATTTGCCGGAGGGTAGATGTGCCCATGACGGAGAGAATGGTCGGAGCATGCAGAAGATTTGACCTCTCCAAGAACCCTAGCGAATTGGTTCACCTGATTGGTGTTCATGCCCTCCCTCTTCTCTGTTCTGCCGCTAGCTGCTCCAGGTGAGCAAACCGGTGGCTGATAATCACTCAAAGCAGTAGAGTGATCTTGTTGGTGAGGATGTAGGCCACATGCGGAAGAAATATGGTGATTTGGAGTCCCGATGAATGACTTGGGGTTTTTTAGCTAAATCCCCCCCAGCTGTATGGATGAACTTGCAAATAATCTTCTGGCATACACTAAAACACTGAATAATGATAAATACAATAGATGCGGTGACAAACCTGGATGGTTTATCCCGAAGGAGACTAGGGTAGATATTGTATTGCCGAACCCTCGATAGTTGAAGAGTCCGTCCTCAACCCCAACTGCTGTAGCTGCACGCCGTGCTGTTGCTCAAATATCCAAATCAATCAATAATAAACATCGGTATCTCATTATTCTCCCTCATCCTTCATAAGTAGATCCTTATGCGCTTTTAGGGTTTGCATGTCACTTTTAGGGTTTGTGCTTTTACTTTTGCATGCATGCGATTCTAATTTGATGTTGACTTTTAAGCCCAAAGAGAAAAAGGCTTCTTTTAGCCTACTGCTGACTTTAGTACTGAATGTGTGTCTCGTGTTGTTCTAAGTACCAAATGTCCTCAGTCAATCCCCTCTTATGCAGTACCTGCTAGAACCTATAGGGATTAAGTAGGTTAGCGGGTGTTTTGTTGCTTAATTGGACGAGGACATTATAGTCCTCCCCGCTTGAGATTGCTTGTCCTCAAGCAACTGCAAACTGGGATGTTGCGGTACCTGTTCTCCTTCCCATGTGGCATCCTTTGGAGGTAATTCTTTCCATTGGACCAAGTATTCTCTAATCACTCGGTTTCAGAGTTTTCTTTCGCGAGTCTATACGATCCGTTCTAGAATCAGTACCAATAGCCCCTCATCATCTAAGGGAGGTAAGTCTGTTGATGGAGCAATGTGTTGTCCAATGGTCTTTGTCAGGTTGGACACATGGAATACATTGTGAATTTTGCTCTCATGTGGCAGTTCTAGTTCATACGCCACCTCTCCCACCTTTTTGATTATTTTGTAGGGTTCGTAGAAGCGAGGTTTTATCCTTTCCGCTCCTTTCTTCTTAAGTGAAGACTGTTTGTAGGGTTGGAGCCGTAAGTATACCAGATCTCCTACTTCAAAGCTTCGCTCAACCCTGTGTCTGTCTGCATACAACTTCTGTTGATTCTGGATTGTCTGTAAGTTCTCTTTCAGGATTTTAAGGATATCCTGACTGTCCTGTACCCAATCCTTTGCCTTAGGAGCCCTGCTGTCTCCGAATGCTAAATCTGCAAAGTCCAAGGCCTCATAGCCATATAATGCCTTAAAAGGTGTCATCCTAATAGACATGTGGTAGGTAGTATTGGAGCAGTATTCCCCTAAGTGTAGCCATTTAATCAAGGTTCGCTGCTGCCTTGCTACATAGTTCCTTAGATACCCTTCAATCCACTTGTTGACAATCTCGGTCTGTCCATCACTCTGGGGATGATAACGTGTGTTGGTAGCAAGCTCGGTTCCCACTAACCTGAATAGCTCCTGCCAAAAGGCACCGGTGAATCTACTGTCCCGATCACTGACAATGGTCTTGGGTAACCCGTGTAACCTCAAGACCTCTCTGAAAAATAACTCGGCTACCTGGGCTGCAGAGTAATTGGATGATATAGCAAAGAAATGGGTGAATTTGGTCAGTCGATCAACCACGACATATGAGCAATCTCGCCCTTAGACCTTGGGCAACCTTGTAATGAAGTCCATGGAGATACTTTCCCACTTCTGTTTCGGAATTGGTAGTGGCTGAAGCAACCATGTTGGTTGGATGTGCTCAATCTTGTTCTGTCGACAAATGCTGCATTCTCGCACGTGCTGCATAACCTCCCTCTTGAGGCCCTTCCATGAGAACCTCTCTCGGATCTGCCTATAGGTCTTCAAGAAACCTTGATGTCCTGATAGTGGAGAGTCATGTGACGCTTGCATGATTTTCTTTCTTAAAGCTGATTCTGGGACGAGGTATATCCTGCTCTTGTAATAGATGATGTCATCGATAATTTTGTACCTGTCATCCTAAACCTTCCCATCCAATAATTCGCAAGCGAATTTATTTTTGGAGTACTCTACTAAGAGAAGAGCCCTCCAATCTGTAGATATACTCATGAGAGATAATGAAGTGGGTCGTCTGGATAATGCATCAGCTACTATATTGTTCTTACCCTTCACATACTCTATCTCGAAATCATAGGCTTGCACTTTGCTGGCCCATTTCTGTTGGCGCTCATTCAGCGCCTTCTGCTCTAAGAAGTACTTGAGGTTGTTATGATCTGTCTTGATTTTGAACTTGCTGCCCACCAGCTACTGTCTGAATTTAGTGAGAGCATGTAAGATGGCTAGCATCTCCTTGTCATATATGGAGTAGTGGCGCTCATAGTTCTTCAGTTTCCTGCTCTCAAATGCAATGGGGTGATGGTTTTGCATCAATACTGCTCTTAGCACTCCCTTGAGGCATCACATTCTACTACAAATGGATGTGAGAAGTATGGTAATGCTAAAGCCGGGCAAGAACTCATGATGACTTTCATCTCCTCAAAAGTTTTCTATGCTAATTCTGTCCAGGTGAAGGCTTCCTTCTTTGTGAGATCTGTGAGGGGTGCGACGAATTGGGAGAACCCCTTAACATACCTCCGGTAATATGTGCAAAGGCCTAAGAAGCCTCTCAATTCTGTGGTTGTTTTTGGCGTGGGCCAATCTCTGATAGCTCGAATTTTCTCCATATCAACCTGTACCCCTTCTGCACTGATTAGGTGTCCTAGATACAACATTTCCTTCATGCCAAATTCACACTTGGACATCTTCACGTAAAGCGAGTGTTCTTCTAGAATGCTCAATACTTCGTCCAGATGTTTCAGATGTTCCTCCCATGTTTTGCTGTAAATCAAGATGTCATCAAAGAATACTAGCAAAAACTTACGTAACTGAACTCTGAAAGTATGGTCCATGCATGACAGAAAAGTGGTTGGAGCATTGGTAAGTCCAAAAGGCATGACTAGGAATTCATAGTGAGCATAGTGACAGCGGAAAGCTGTTTTAGAAATGTCTTGATCCCTTACTCGGATCTGATGGTACCTCGAGTGAAGATCAATCTTTGAAAAGTATTTGGCGCCCTGCAACTCGTCCATGAGTTCATCAATCCTCGGGATGGGATACATGTTTTTGATGGTCTTTTTGTTGAGTGCTCTGTAATCGATACACATTTGCAGTGTGCCATCCTTTTTCTTGACTAAGACCACTGATGATGCAAAGGGGCTAGAGCTGGGCCGAATGCATCCAAGCTCCAGTAATTCCTTGATCGTCTTCTCAATCTCATCCTTATATCTTTTGGGATGTCGATAAGGAGTGGTGATGACTGCCTGTGTCCCCTCCTCTAGCTCAATGATGTGCTCAAAGCCCCTATCTGGCGATCTACCTGCTGGAAGGTCCCGAAATACCCTTTCGTGTTTTTGTAATAAAGCCTGAATATCATCTGGGTGTTGTGTGTTGTTCTCTGGAGGTTTCCTAAAGGTGACAAAACATTCTGCAGCCCATTCTATGTCATCCTGTCTGAGTACTTCCTCCATTCTCTGCAAAGAGACTGGTTTTGGGGGATAAGTATTCATGCCCCTCAAAACTACCCGTTTTCCATCTGGCCACTGGAATTCCATTTCCATTGCTCGATAGTCTGTAGTATACTTCCCTATTGAATAAAGCCATTGAACGCCTAATACTACATGTGTATCTGCCACATCTACTACATAAAATGAATCTGTCATATGGTAGTTGCCTAATGTGACATTCAGTTTTGGAATCCAATGGTTGCACTCCATGCTGGAGTTTCCGGCTACAACTCCAGTAAATCCCTTGAACTTGTTCGTTGGAATACCTTTCTTGGCTACCCAAGCGGAATCAATGAAATTGTGGGTTGCTCCCCAATCAATCAATACTCCCACTCGGTGGCCTTGTACTACTACTCTGACCTTGAGAGTATGGAATCTAGGTACTCCAGGTAACGTAGCAATAACTCCCTCTGGTGTATCACCCCGGAGTGACTCTTCCTCTGCTGCCCGTAATTATTCTGTCGCCTCCTGCTCATAGTCCTCCTCGTCACTATCCGAATATACATTGATGTAGTGAGCCTTGGCCTTTCCTGCGCACTTGTGTCTTGGAAGCCATGGTTCTTGACAAGTAAAACATATTTTCTTTCACCTCAAATCTTTCCTAGTGTCCTCGTCTAACCATGTTTTCTTTGGAAAATCTTGCTGGAAAGGTTTCTTGCCCTTGTCCCTAATTGGAAAGTTGGTTTTGAGAGGGAACCTGTTCTTTGGGACCGAGTCTTAGAGATCTCTGGCTCGGCTAATGGCATCCTGTAGAGTGGGGGGTTTGTAGGCTTTCACCCATCCCCGTAGTGGCTCTGTTAGGGCCTCAGTAAACAACATCGTCAACCTGCTTTGACACATCTGTTACCATGACCGCTATCATCTGGAATTCTGAGATGAAGGCCTCGGCGCTACCTGTCTATTTGAGTTGAGCCAACTCTCTGAAATGTATTTCTGGATCTTTCCTATCGAACCTCTCCATGAGTTTCTGAGTGAACTCACTATAGGAGTGGATGGTGTTGTGACCCAATGTCACTAATCCGTGGTAACTCGTGAGCTTCTTCGTCCAGGTGGAGTGTAGCCAATTTAATGGCATTTGTCTCTGTCATGGGATTGAGTTGGAAGTAGGTATCCAACTTCTGAACCCATATCCTCGCTGAACCTCCACGAGTCCCATTAAAGTTTGGAATGGTCAACCTGCCTAAGGTTTTCTGCAGTTCATAGTTATGATTAGACCCCTTGTTGAAATTCTTGGGTCGGTTCCTACTCTTTAGGTTGCAAAAATATGAAAAAGACATGGCTACATGAAATTCATCCCCCAAGTCCTTGTACTCCTGTAAATAGGCCCCAAAGGGTTCACTAGGCTCTACCGACATGACTGGTCCGGATACTGCATCTGCCAAGAAGTGAGGCATAGTCGGCCTGTTGGAAGGTTTGTTATATATGTCGGGTGTATTCTGTATATTGGTGTATGCAACCTTCCCACTGCTGCTTGTAGATCCTCTATCTACCGGTGAGAGAGGTGTACTGCTGTTACCTGGTTCTGGTTTCGTCGATAATCTGTTGATTGCATTAAGTACATCTTTTTTCCCTTTGGCTAAGTCTTGCAATGCAGATACTAGGTTGCAAAACTCCATCCTGTCCTCATCTTCTCTCGTTCCTTTTCCCTTATCAGAGTGTATACCTATCGGGTCCATGTTTGAGTTGGTATCTTTTAGTTGGATATCCTCAAATTCCTCTGTGTACCTACTCTTCCTTCTCCTATAGTTTACGAAAGTATCTTCTTCCGTATTCATTTACTTTTCATTTCTTAATCCCACAACTGGCCAAGAAGATAGCTCTAATTACACTGTAATATCCCAAATATTGATATTTTCTAATTCTATGCAAAATTTCTGAATAGTTGGGCATGCAAAACTGCCATGCAAAATTGCCCTAAATTATAGCTGAATTTAGGGTTAGGGTTTGTAGGAAAGATTGTAACACTTACCACTGATAATCCGACTGAAGATACTCCTAAGAAAATACCCATGCAAGATAAGCCGAGCTGATGAAGTAATAACCTCATTTTCCAGCGTGGTGCCCCCAGCAGTCTGGATCAGTTAAAGATGAGGTTTTTGGTGGAGGGGTGGTTTGTTGGAGCTGCAAATTTGTCAGAGGGTAGATGTGCCCGTGCCAGAGAGAATAGCTAGAGCATGCAGAAGATTTGACCTCTCCAGGTACCCTAGCGAATTGGTTCACCTCACTGGTGTTCACGCCATCCCTCTTCTTTGTTTTGCTGCTAGCTGCTCCAGGTGAGCAAACCGGTGGCTAATAATCACTCAAAGCAGTAGAGTGATCTTGTCGGTGAGGACACAGGCCACATGCGGAAGAAATATGCTGATCCGGAGTCCTGGTGAATGACTTGGGGTTTTTCAGCTAAATCCCCCCCTGCTGTACGGATGAACCTGCAAATAATCTTCTGGCATACACTGAAACACTGAATAATGATGAATACGATAGATGCGGTGACAAACCTGGATGGTTTATCCTGAAGGAGACTAGGGAAGATATTGCACTGCTGAACCCTCGTTAGTTGAAGACTCCGTCCTCAACCCCAACTGCCGTAGTTGCATGTGTGCTACTGCTCAAATATCCAAATCAATCAATAATAAACATCGGTATATCTTTAGGCTCCCTCATCCTTCTTAAATAGATCCTTATGCGCTTTTAGGGTTTGCATGTCACTTTTAGGGTTTGTGCTTTTACTTTTGCATGCATGCGATTCTAATTTGATGTTGACTTTTAAGCCCAAAGAGAAAAGGCTTCTTTTAGCCTATTGCTGACTGTAGTACTGAATGTGTGTCTCGTGTTGTTCTAAGTACCAAATGTCCTCAGTCAATCCCCTCTTATGCAGTACCCGCTTGAACCTATGGGGATTAAGTAGGTTAGTGGGTGTTTTGCTGCCTAAACGGACAAGGACATTACATTGACTTAAGGATGAACTTGCCTTCTAATAGGATGCTAGACCACTTAGTTAGGATGCTAACTCAAGTGTCGTCATGCAAGTGTCGTAACTCGTGTTGTTTTTTAGTTTAACTAATGTGTTATCATGCAAAACAATTTAGTTAACTAGATCTTCTTTATTAACATTTAGTTAACTCTTTCAACTGAAGTATTTGTTGTTTTTATCAACGAAGTGAATACTTTGAGTTCTTCTTAATTAACTGAAGTATTCCTTGTTAACATCACTGAAGTTTAACAATTCGAGTTCTTCTTAATTAACTGAAGTCTTTATTATCATGAAGTGAGCAATTCGAATTCTCTCTAATCTCTATGCATCTTATCTTTATCTCTTATCCTATTTGCATGGTTCACATGTGCTTATGTTGAAAACGGGTGGTTCTCTAATCGCACTTTGACTCCAGGATTTAACAATCTTGATTTATATGTATCTTGATTTATAATGTGATACACGAGGCATTTAAAAAAAAGCAAGCAAAAGGTTTGTTTTGTACAATAATTTCCTTTTTTCTTGATTTGGCTTCCTTTCCAATGCGTTATTGTGAACAAACTGGAATGGCTATTGTCCCAAGACTGCACCATATGCCATTTTCACAAATTAGTATAAAATGTGTCTCTGTCTAATTGCCTTTAGTTTCCTTTTCATCTTTTATGTATGCTCTTACATTTTCTGTTTGCTTCCAATTCCAATGATGAGTTCCATTCTGGATAATGTTGGGCTTAGTCTTTCAATAACTTACCTTTGTATTGATATTGGGTCTCGCATTCTTGTAATGGTACATTACATATAAAAGTTGCCAGATTAATTCATGTAATACAAGATCTGTGTGTGTGTGTGTGTGTGTGTATGTGTGTTCACTGTTAATTAGTGCAAGTGAATAATGCAGGATGGAAGCAGGGCTGTTGCATGCAGTTTATTTGCTTCTTTGTCTCCTCAACTGAAGAGAAAGAAAGACCATGGTAATTTGTTTCTACACTTTTATTTCTACAGTCAATGTAGGATCCATTAAATGGATAATGTAGTAAATGAAACCTTAGAGAAAGGTGCCTTGTCTCACTCTATGTTGCAGATTTATCCCTGCATCTTATGCTAAGAAATGTGAAATACTAAAATGAATATGGAGAGGAAAGCATCAAATATCCAGGACACAAGTGTGCAAAGTTCCTTCACTAGTTTTCTTTTAAATGAGCCTCTTAGCACAACATATATTGTCTTTTCTGAATTTTTGGGGTACCTGTGCTGGCTTGTTCCAAGTCTGTCTCATAAATACCAAGCATTTGCTTTTGTGGTTATTATGGACACAATTATCCTGATTCAGTAACTTTTGTCTCTTTTCTGGATGGTTTTTCCTTTACACTGGTTACAAAAAGCATATAACACTTCTGAAGTATTTACCATTATGACATAATTTGCAAACCAATGAAATGTTAGCTAGATGGTGCAGTTTGTTGATATACATTGTTTTCAAATTTTAATGATGTAATGGAATCAGACTCCAGAGGGTTTCTAGTTTTAATCAACAAGCCTTATTTATGATTTGAAGCATAAATTCTTTGATTTTGAGAATCCAGATATGTTATAACACAGCATCTTTAAGGAGCCATTAATTATCAATTTTGTTGCCGATACATTCATACTTAATTCTGGTTGGGCAACACTTTTTTTCATTTAAATGTTTGTGCTTCTTTTTTATTTTTGATTTACATGGCAAAAAAGGAAGCCCTTCTGACAATTTAGATTTGAGATTTTCCCTTTACACATGATTTACGTTCTTTATGAGATGGATTCATATATAATGTAGTATCTAAAAGAATGAGATAAAGCCAACTATAAATATGCAAGCAGTGTCCACGCCTTAGGACTTAATCCAGTCATTCGTGGGAGGAGGAGGTTTGGTGAAGTGCGTGGGAAAACCATGCCGCGAATGACGAAGATCCGTTCCCTAGGTGTAAAACAATTGCGAACAGTTCAGATTTGTTGAGGGGGCCATGAATTGCCTAGATTAAGTGCCAAGGGCTGCAGACTGCCAGGATTCACTCATTGATCAAGAATCATGACCATAAAAATTAACATGGATGTCCTCGCTAGTTCAATAAATGAGGATTTATTGTTATGCGTACAGGTTATACACTGGAGATCTAGGGCAGTGTTTTGTAAATTCATGGCCTCACCCAAATAGAGGTTATTAACCTAATTTAATCACTAATTAAATTTTCATTTATTCAAGCATAAAGAGGGATTTTGAAAAGGAGGATTACGAGAGAACAAAAAGAGAAGGGGTGTGAAGCAGAGGCTGAAGAAGAGGGAGAGTACTCCGAAGTAGAAAGTAGGAACGAGGAAAAGGGGATTTGAGACATGTTGTCGCCTAATTCGCACCTTGGGTCACGTGGCAGAAATCTTCAAGGCACTGGGTGCGACATTGGGGGCAAGTAAGAGTCAAGTGTTGTCACTTGAGCTTGACTCTTCTGTCTAGGCTCTCTCCTAGCGAAGCCAAGGGGGGTGGTCCCTATGAAAATAATTTAAGGTTGTTAATCTATGAAAGGAAAAACAACTATTCTAAAAGTTAAGATGAAATGAATTAAAATACTACCCACCAATCACTACAAATAAATTACTTTAGCAACTTAGAAAATATACAAACCATTCAAGACACTTGCAAAATTGATTTATGCTTAAAAATAAAATAGACCAATGCCAATGAAAAGAGTGCTTGTGTATAAGGGTTGCTAGTGTGGTCTCGGTGAAAGTATTGCAGCGTCTTGATTGGTAGATTTTAGATTATTAAATGAGTTGATTAGGGAGTGGGTTACTTCTTGTTTTGGCCCACTAAGACTCACCTCCTTGAAGTGAGTGTTGAAGCAAATTTACCAAGTGTCCAACAGGGCAAGGATGAACCTGCTTGGAGCAGCCCCTTGACTTTGTGGTATTGTCTCTTTGCAACCTCTCGATTTCTTAGATATTTGTTTTATGTGGATTGTCCTATTTAACTAGTCACTTTAATCCCTTTTTGATTCTCCCACCGTTCCAGGCAAAGGACTACAGTGTTCACAAGAGCATACAGGGACTAAAGCCTTGGTTTATTTAAAAAAAAATTATCAATCGTGTAGTTGTTTAAAATATCTCAATACTGGTACTCTCGTTTACGAGAACATAGTTGGATTTGTTAATTTTAAAAGGAAGTAGAAACTTTAAATAAAAATAAAATTAACTAATAAAAAGAGTACAACTACTCTAAACAGAATTGATCCACAAGAAAAGAGACGACACGGATTCCCCTAGGGGGATTGGGTGCGGGCACTTGGCTTCCCACTTGCTTCTCTTTTTATTAATGATAATTACAATGATTCAGGATACTTGTGGTCCTTTATAGATTAGGAGCAACAAGTTTACAAGTGTTTGGAAGCTTTTAATAATTGATGAAAAGGTACAAAAGAAAAGCGAGTCCTGGATGGCTTGAATCTTCAAAATTTTGACAAAACTTCCTTCTACCTGTTCATCAAATTGTAGAAATCAGCGACCAAATGTAGCACTAAGATGTGAAGTAAACTTTTAAAAGCATAAAAAATTTACTAGCTTTAAGTAGCGAAAGATAGACTTTTTACTAGATTGAAAGCTAGATTGAAAAGATAGATCTGTATTATGAAATATTTGAGGTCTAAATACTTAGATCTTACCTTTAAAATCTTATACTAGAAAAGTATTCTTTAAATCTGATTTGAAACTTGAAAATACTTTGCAACTAGTATAGTTAAGTAACCAAGAAAATAGTATGATAAAAGAGAGAAGGTAGGAAGAAAGACCAGATTTCAGAAACTTGGGCGATGGAGCCCTCTTGTGGAGAGCAGAGGGATTGAGAAATTATTCAAAGAAACATAAAAGTGTGATGGAATCAAACAAGAACCAAGACTCCTTTACGCAAGATATCCATGCACAGCTTAAACAATAACTATACCAAAGCGTTATATCTGGTAATACCTATTATCGCCTAATTCGCACCTCGAGTAACGTGGCGGAAATCTTCAAGCCACAGGGTGCGACCTTGGGGGCAAGCTCGAGCCAAGTGCTGTCACCTAATACTCGACTCCTCCGTCTAGGCCAACTCCTAGCGAAGCCAAGGGGGGTGATCCCTATGATAAGTAAAATCTAAGGTTTTTACTCTATGAAAGAAATAATTGATTCTAGGAGTTAATGTAATGAATTAAAACCTTAGCAATGAGTTACTGCAAATTATAACAACAACAACATTGATAATTCAAACACCATTCATGACAATATGCGGAAATTGATTTAACCATAAAAATGCGAAAGACTAGTGCCAATTGAATATGGAGTGCTTGTGTAAAAGGGTTGTTGTTGTGGTCTCAGTGAAAGTATTGCAGTGTCTCGCTGGTAAGTTATAAGATTTATTAGATGAATTGATTAAGGAGTGGGTTAATTGTTGGTCGGTTTTATTAATTCGGTAATTATTTGGATTATTAGTAGATATTGAAATTGGAGAAGCAATTCCAAAGGACCATGAAGATCATGACATGACATAACCACAAGAGCCGGTAGAGACATTCCTTTAGAAGAACTCCCACAAGAGGAAACCAACATGGGCATGAGAGCTCATACGAGAAGTTGAAAGGTATGGCGCTCCAGAAGGAATACAGAGAGAGAGAAAAAGGGCAAAGCCCTACAATAGCTATGCAGCTTTGCTATGTGACATCATTGACAGAGAACCTTCCACCTATGAAGAGGCTACAGAAAAGAAAGAATGGAAGGATGCTATGATCGAGGAGTATCAATCGATCATGAAGAATGATGTCTGGGAGATAGTTCTAAGACCGAAGAAGAAATCTGTCGTGACTTCAAAATAGATATACAAGATCAAGCATGCTACAGATGGCAGCATCAAGAAATACAAGGCAAGATTCGTAGCACGAGGCTTCTCACACAAAGAAGGCATAGACTATGAAGAGACATTTGCACCTGTGGTAGCATTAGGACCGTACTTGCATTGGCAGCAATTATGAAATGGAAAATACACCAGATGGCTGTCAAGGCAACTTTCTTGAATGGTGTAGTCGAGGAGGTGTACGTGGAACAACCACTAGGATTCGAGACACATGATAGGAAGACCCATGTGTGCAAATTGAAGAAGGACTTGTATGGATTGAAACAAGCACCAAGGACATGGTACGTCAGGATGGATAGCTTCCTTATGAGCTTAGGCTTTACCAAGAGTAAAGCGGATTCCAACCTTTACTTCAAGGTTGAAGACGGAAAACCAGTGATACTCCTGCTATATGTTAATGACTTGTTTCTAACATGCGAAGAGGAACTCATTAAAGATGCAAGGAGGAGACTTGCTACAGAGTTAGAGATGAAAGACCTAGTTATGATGCACTACTTCTTAGGCATGGAGTTATGGCAGAGTGCAGATGGGATCTTCCTTGGTCAAGGAAAATATGTAGTAGAGATTCTGAAGAAATTCGGAATGTTGGACTGCAAGGCAATAGCCACACCTATGGCATCTAACTTGAAGCTTCTAAGTGATGATGCTTCATCTGAGTCGGTTGATGCCACAATGTATCGTCAGATGATTGGCTCATTGATGTATCAGACGGATACGAGACCAGACATATGCTTTGCGATGAATGCCTTGAGCCAGTTCTTGACGGATCCAAGAGATGTTAACTTGATAGCTGCAAAGCATGTACTGAGGTACCTAAAAGGTACAGTGGATTATGGGCTCAAATATGATGCGAATTAGAAGATTAACCTACATGGTTGTGTTGATTCGAATTGGGAAGGTAGCGCCACTGACAGGAAGAGCACCTCAAGTTGCTGCTTCAGTTTGGGATTTGGCATGATTTTCTGGTTCAACAAGAAGTAATCATGCGTGGCGCTGAGTACAGCTGAGGCAGAGTATGTTGTCGCTTGCTCAGCTAGTTGCGAGGTAGTGTGGCTTCGAAAGCTACTGTCTGACTTGTTTGATCTTCAGTTGGATGTGACTTGTATCTTTTGCGACAATCAAAGTTGCGTGAAGCTGTCGAAAAACCTTGTGTTCCATGACAAGTCGAAACACATTGAGATCAAGTTCCACTATATTAGGGATATGGTGCAGAGAGGAGCATTGAAGCTCTAGTACGTGGCAACATACGAGTAGGTCACTGATGTGTTGACCAAGCCTCTAGCTAGAGTGAAGTTCGAGTACTTCAGAGAAAGACTTGGTGTGATCTAGAACGAGACCTCTCTAAAGAGGGAGTGATGTGTTCTAGCATAACTGGATAGACAGGTTGTTTGAGCGTAACATCTTGGCGAAGATTGTAGGCTGCTCAGACGTAATCAGTCCTATAGGTTATCCTTGGATGTAATAAGTCCTAGCGAAGCTCACAAGTTATCCTCGGATGTAATCAGTCTTGATATGTTTTTATGCTAGAAATTACGGATGCATAATATCTCACATGGGAAATGAGACAGGTTGTCTGAGCGGGAAAAATCCCAGTGAAGTAGGATGCTAGGACGTAATCAGTCCTGGCGAAGCTCGCAGGTTATCCTTGGATGTAATCAGTCTCGCGACAGGTTATTCAAGTGTAAATATGAGCCCTGGTGTGGTACGCAGGTTACTCGAATGTAATAAGTCCTGTGGGTTTTCTGAGTGTAAAAGGAGTCTTGGCGTGGTACGTAGGTTACTTGGATGTAATACGCCCCAAAGGTTGTCTGAACGAAAAATATCTTGGATGCAAGTTGTTTAGATGTAATAACTCCTTGAGGTTGACCAAGAACGTAAAAGTCTTGATGTAGCAGGTTGTTTGGTTGTAGTCAGTCCTTACATATATATCTATATGTGTGTGTTCCCATGTTGAGATGATTAGGTCATGAAGCACGTGAGGTGTACCTAGGCGGTTCTCCTTTACTGGTAGAACGCAGGTTAACTGTGGATGCTCTGTGTGCTTTGTTTTGTTTTGTGCAGGACAAAAGAGATGATCTAGATACGGCGAAATGAAGGTAGAAGACACAGATTATTGCCGTGGTAGTGTAAAGAAGGTCCTCGATAGTCCCTACGTGATGGCTTGCTCTAGATGTGATGAAGATCTGGTTGAGGACTAGGCTTACACCCAACATGAAAAAGGGTTGGCTCTGTAGAAACTTTCAATGACAGATAGTATCGTTCGATGATTAATAATAAGATGATGATGGCATCGACTATTATGATGACTTCGTGATGATGACTCCGCGATGAAGACCTGACCAGATGTGTTGATGACTGTGGAAGAGAGAGAATACCTTCCTAGTTAAGAGGGAGTGTTGATGTATTTGTAACTTCAGAAGATATTCTGATGTATATTATCATTGTATGTTGTTGTACCCCCATTGGAGATGTGTTTTCCTCCTCGAGGGATGTCTATATTGGGTCTAGACCTTGAGGTATAACCTCCATTGTAAGTCGGGGCAATAGTTTCTAGTGTAACATCATGTAATGTGTATTTGGAGTCTCTCTAGGAGAATTCGGCCCTATTAGGGAGGCAAGTCGGCCCCAGCCATGTATTTGGTCAGTCACTTGATTAGTATAGATAGGGAGGCGCCCTCCCTCATTTATACACATCTCACACTCTCAAGTTCGCTTGAGAGAGAAAGAGAGACAAAGGGAGGAGAGATAGATAACTGCTGAATACTTCTTATTATTGGTTTTGATCATCTTACTATTCAGAGGAAGTTTGCGGGTTTTTCTCCTTTATGGTTTCCTCGGTGAAAATCTGTCTTATGTATCTCTTATATCTTATGCATCTAGTTGTACTTGTTATTCTTTCAGACAAAGATCCTAATTAAGCGAATAAGATCTAGAAAAACTAACATCACCTAGTGTTGCAGACGAAATGTGGTGGATAGGCGCGTCGACCGGCAAGGTGGGCGCTTGACGTGACTTGCACTCCATGCCACTTGATGGGTTGGCTCGATTAAAGCAAGTGCATGCCAAGGAGCACTTGCAACACAACACACAAGTATATATATGCACAAGGCGAGCACAACCAAGGGAAAACCAAGAAAGCAAGTTCGACTAAGGAAGTTCACATTGTTTTGGAAGTTTGAGGCACAACAGGGGCGCGCTTCTCCTCTAGAAGCAACTAGAGGAGGGTGCACTTGATTTTGGTAGTGGTTCGCTACAGGAGGGTTTTCTGGCTACACTTCTTAACAGGATGTGAGCTTTGGTTCTTGAAGGGGCATGCATTGTCACCCTTGGGAAGCATCCTTTCCTTAGGCAGGTCTCTAAGAGAGGCACCTCAGTGGACAAACTTGCGGACTACATGTAGACAAAAGAGTGACTTGGCCATACTGTGAGTGTTGCGCGAAGGCAGAGTCATAGGGAACTTGTGGCCAGAGACTCTTTTGGGTGAGTAGGCTAAGATGTGTGCCACAGTGGTTGGAAAGGTTGCAACAGATCACAACTTGCCAAGAAACGAGCAATAGAGTTTGGTTAATAGACGTAAGAGAAAGACACGGACAGCGGACTATGGGTACTACTACGAGTAGAGCCAAGATAGGGGCAGAAGTGAATTGCTAATTGAGATTGTAACTAGAACAAGTATTGGTTGGGCATGCTCTTGGAGAGTTGCTGGGGTGTGGGGTCCTCCACTATTGTAATATGTTTCCTTGTGTCATTAGAAGTATAAAAGGGTATTAGGCACGCCCAATGGGGTGCCACCCTCCCATATCCCTGAGTGTATTGTATTTGGCTAAGTGTAAATGTGTTTATTGTTGGATGTGTGCAAATATGTAATGTTGGCTAACTATAAAATAACAAGTGTAAAAGAGATAAGTGTGTATTCCACAGGTTAGGCGTAGTATGTTGAATGACTTGCTAAGTTGGTCTCGCCCTCAGCTAGGCTTCGGGTAGTGCCGCACGAGCTACCCGAAAACGAAAATTTGAGTGGGGCCAGTATTCCCATGACAAATGCCATCCATGATTGTGGGGAAGCATCCCTTGGGCATCCCCACAAAGTTTTCCTTAGAAAACAAACAATAATAACTACGTAGTAACTTTCAAAAGTTAAATATCATGTGATTAGTATGGCCTACAAACACCCATCATTTCTTATATTAGTATCATACTAAATGCATTATCCTAAGGTCTTTTGTACTGTGGTTTATGAGAAGTAAACATGCATGCAAAGATGATAACACCCACATGTAACCATAAAGGTGGAGCTACTGTAATATTAGATAAGGATGATTACATTCAGAAGATGAAAGTACATCTAATGAACACTGGATGCTACAAGAAGCTGCAAAAGAACCCTTTGAATTGCATTATGAAAGAGGTGTCCAAAGCTATCGAGGACTCCTCATTAGAAGATGAGGTTAAAAAGAAAATGGTGACATCTAGTCTCTTGGTTTCTCATATTTATGGCCTCCCAAAAATACACCAGGAAGGTGTTCCCTGAGACCTATTGTGGACACTATTGGTTCACCAACATACAAGCTGGCAAAGTTTTTGGCCAACAGGCTCAAACCCTTGGTTGGAAATACAGACTCCTACATCAAAGATTCATCCTTCTTCATTGAGAAGATTAAAGGAAGGCATATGGGGGGACATGAGACGTTCTTAAGCCTGGATGTGTTCTCCTTGTTCACAATGATCCCATTAGATGATGATATCAAGGTTATAGAAGATTTAACAGATCAAGAAACAACAAGGCTAGTAGGCTTGTGCCTTCGTTCAACCTTTTTCAGCTTCCAAGGTAAATTATATGAGTGAACAAGTGGTGCGGTGATGGGCTCGCCATTGTCACCAATAGTAGCTAACCTGTTTATGGAGAACTTTGAATATAAAGCTCTTGGCTCAGCACATTTAAAACCAGACTGGTGGTCTAGATATGTTGATGATACCTCTGGTATCTAGGGACATGGAAGGGATGAATTGGAAAAATTTGTTGAACATCTAAACAATCAATGTAACTCAATCAAATTTACAATGGAACTTGAAGAGAGTGGATCCCTTCCTTTCCTCGATGTGATGATAATTAAAAAGAAGGATGGTGGGATAGCACATAGAGTGTATAAGATGAAAACACATACAGACCCATACCTACACGCAGATTCTCACCACCACCCCAATCAGAAGCTAGGGGTACTCAACACTTGATTACAAGGGCCAAAGGAATCTCTGACATTGAGCACATTGAGCAAGAGAGAGAGCATATGCGGAAAATCTTCTTAAGCAATGGATACGCCACTGCACAGATCAACAAAGCCTTCCCTAAAGCAGAAAGGAAACAAAGAAGATCTCAAGATTCTTCCAACGCTAGTAATATAGGAGACCAAAATCCATTCCTCCATATGTTCAAGGGGTTACTGACAGAATTGCAATGCAATTAAAAAAGAAAAACATTGGCACAGTCTTCTCTCCACTATGCAGCATCAAGAAACTTCTCAGACCAGTGAAAGATCAGGTGGACCCAATCCTACAAAAAGGTGTTTATCAGATTCCTTGTTCATGCAGAAAATCTTACATTGGAGAGACAGGAAGGTCCATCCATACAATAGTTAAGGAGCATAGTGCTGACATCTGTTTAAATAGAATTCACAAATCTGCATTAGCAGAGCACTCACACCCCATGAAGCATCCCATAAAAATGGAGGATATGAAAATCTTAGCCAGAGTTGACAGTTGGTCTAAAAGAAGGGTGAGAGAGGCAATTGAAATTGTTAAGAACACCAACTGTCTAAACTGTGATGATGGCTTGACCATCAGTAGAACTTGCCTACCAGCTCTCCTCCAATGAATTCTATTCAGAGGCTAATTAATTAATAATTTAACTAGTTTGGATGATCTCTCCTATTCTAAATAATGCTTTAAATAGCTTCTTAAGCAAGACGGTTAATTTCTAAATGAAAGAATGGCTGTTTACAAAGATGTTTCTAGTTATCCCTGAAAGGAGAGATGAGAAAGCCTCGACATCGTCATTGTCCTGAAGATGAGCTCAGATAGGGCTTGAAATGTTGATGTGAACATGAATTATACTGCAGTAATCTCCAATAGATGCCAACATATTAATCTCGCCATAAGCTTACATCAGCAAGAGACATGATGCAAATTGCAGTAGAAACACTTTCAGTCCCATTAAAGTCATTCCCTGGTCAAAGATATATCACCCAACGGATGTTTATGTGGAAAAATGGAGTGAGAAATATCACGAAACGCCCAAAATGCCAATTTGATGAAGGCCAGTACCCTCTATGATCAAGTTGTTGCACTCCAATAGGTCAATTCTAGTGAAAGTTCTTTGGTGAAATATTGAGCATGTTGGGTTGTTTCTTGCTGCATAGATGCTACAGTTGAAAACTACATATGAGAAATTGCAGATCAGCTTGTGAGATTCAAAATCAGTATAATATTTGATATGGCCAATTTTTAATCAGTTATGGACTATGAAACATGACACAGCCATAGAGGCCTCCATGTTCATGTCGAACATGTTGGGCACATGACAGCCTGACATGTATCAAACACGAGTTTTAACCTGTCCTGAAACACAGGACACAATTTGGGCATGTGTTGGACACGTGCCCTAATGTGTCCAGTGTTTTATGACATGTGTCCTCTTCAAAAAAGCGGAGGATGGATAGAGTAGGATGGATTGGGTACAAAGGAGGAGGATGGAGAGAGCAGTGACATTTATGGTGATTTTGCCATGGAGGACTATTGACAGTGGCCAGTACCACTGACCAGCTATGGGATTTTCCCTATTTTGTATTTGCCAATGGCATTCTGTTGATATCTATGTAATACGTTTTGATTTTGAACTTAATGAGAAATGTGCAATTTATGGGTTCTAAACTTCTATTATTTTTCTGTGCTTGATCATGATTCATCATTGAATGATTGATGCAATAACTAGTTGTAAGTTTGTAACTTGTATATATATATATATATATATATATATATATATATATATAACGTGTCCCCTGTGTCCTATTTCCGGAATCGCCGTGTCGGATACTTGTATCCATGTGTCCTCTGTGTCCCCTGTCATTGTGTCATGTGACTTACGTTATGGACAATCAAAGTTGACAAACTAAAAATTTCAGAGATATTTGTATATACATCCCAGCCTCCTAGAGACAGTACAAGAGTGACCCACAAATGATGGCGAGAAAATAAGAGGAACATGCTGATATTTATACATCTTTTTCTCTATGCACCAGGTATATTCTGACTTTCAAACCCCACTTTAGGCCCCTTTTCCTAATATCATCCCCAGCATTTAAGATAGCCTGCATTTAAGATAGCCTGTGGCAACTGATAATATCTTGTCATGTGGCACATCCCTATCCTATTGGCTATCATTAACCAAGGGCACATTTTAATGAGCTTGATTTGGCTTGTATGGTTGATATCCAGTATAGGTTGCCCTCAACATGGCCTCTTTATCAATTTTAGGGCTTTATCCTAATTTAACCATGGTTCCTCGAGACCCCTTTCAACTTAGCTATTATTAATAATCAATGCATTAAAAACGGTATACATTGCATTGACATATATTGTGGCCTTTCTGTGTGCAGTTACCTGGGCAATATTACTTAGTTTTATGTAGGCATTGATGATAGTTGTTGTTTGAGCTCTGTTTATCTGATCATTTGATATTTATCATCATGTTTGTAGTCAATAGTTTACAAAAGAATTTTACTAACCAACCGTCTTCCTCTAAATTTTATATGTGATTAGAAAATAATTATTTTTGTCAGGGATTCGTCCACATTTTTAAAAAAAGGGGAACTGAATTTTAGTATTTGTCCGGAACATGTAAACTCTATAATAAAGTCAAATAACCAACTAGTGAATGAAACTTAATCCGTTCATATTACTCCAGTAACATTTTATGCAGCCTAATCAGAGTGGTTAGGAAGGTGAATAGCACATCCTTACCTTACAACTTGAGCAGGACATATATATCTAGTTGAAAACCTGAGTTAGTGATATAGACCAATAAGTTGCAATTTTTTCTTGTGAAGGTGCCCAAGATGTGGATGGGAATTGAATTTAAATTTAATCTTCTGTGAATGTGCTTTGCATATCAGACAGGAAAATGTAAAATTTATTCAAGTGGCATTTATTATTCTCTTTCACAGGTCGAGCGGACGCTCTTCTTATTGCTGCATATGGAAGAGGCTTGATGAAGATGTCTGAAAGGTGAATAGACTGCTTACATTACCAGTTGGGTTATTGATTGAGGATGCACATTTGCACACACACATATGGAACATAATATATGCAAGTGTCATTGCCAATACTTTATCTAGTTCTTTCCGAAGTTGAAGTAACATTCAACAACTTCAAAATCAATTTCTTCCCTGCTAATTATACATGTCTAATTTTCTACAGAGACTATCTTGAAATATCTTTATCTCCGTACTATTGCAGGGATTCAAAAGCAGCTTGAGTCTTTGGAGGAGGTGATATACAATTTGTGTGACAGAACTAAACGAAGTTGGTTGGAGCATTCGGGTGTTATGAATGTTGATTCACATTCCTAATTTAACAGGCTGGAGTAGCTGTAGTCAAGGACAACACCAATATTTTTACTTGGCGCAACAATATTTTAAAGTGTAATAAACCCTACTTTTTGAAGTAGGTTCCGAGCAAAATTACATTCAAACTCCATGCAGTTAATTTTGAAAAAGGATATTTCATGTATGGAAATTGTTTGCCCATGCTGTTTTCAACTCTTGGATAGATTAACAATTTTTTTCTTGACAATCTATAAGAAAAGGGCTGTTGAGTTTATGAATCACGATAAAATCGATGGTAGAAATGATCGGTTAGACAAGTTTGAGGGAGATGAGAATTGTATATTGGTATGAAGTTTGAATAAGACGAATATTCAAAACATTGTATACGGAATGTTAAAATCATGTGAAGCAAACTGAGTAATGAATTAATTAAATCTTGTAAGTTTCTAAGAAGAAACAACATCAACAAATCTCTATATGGAGAATCCTCGACATGTTTGGAGCTAGGTCACTTGGACAAATTTTAGAAGATAAACTATTACCTCATTAATCAACATTGGTAATAAATAATCAGTGTTACACGGGTACGCATCCCCAAGAGTAGGAAACACGTTTCCACTCCCCCACACGTCTTGGAAACTTGGAAACGCCCCCCCACGTCCCCATTTGAAGGAAACTCAAGGAAACTCAGAAGGAAAATGTTTCCCTCCTAAAACTGGTGTCTCCATGCTGCCCACTATTTTCCTTCTTAGTAGCCTTGATATCATTTTGTTATCTAGTATGGTTGTATTTCCGAATTTGTTTGATCAGTTATAGCTTACGTATGGTTGTATTTCATTTTATTTCACTTGATGTATGTTGTGAACTTGTATTAATCTTTAGGTTATAAAATTAAAGACTAATGAATTATGCTCCAATTTTCAATTTTTATGTATTCTAATATAAAATTGGTAGTATTCCTGGTGGGGTCCTCTATATTGAAAAGCCCGATGTACCCTTTGACNGGGGGGGGGGAGGGGTGGGTGGTTGTACTTCTGCATATGTCGTTTTTGCGTTTCCTTGCTCCCACGTTTCTGTGTCTCAGAAACTTGTTGGGGGGACATTGTAAATAATCCACGGCTCAATGATTAAGGAAAAAATTGAAGGTTCCTTGGGATTTGAAATTTGAGTTATCTATTGATTTAATGAACAATTTTCCAAAATCAAAATATTGTATTTTTTAGTTGAGATATTTTCTCTTTTAGAATTCTTTTTTATGTTGAACCTCTAATTGATTACAACTCCGTTCCTATGGCAATGCAAAGTTGATGATACTTACTCATTTTGTAGTGGATTTTTAGATTTTTTTAGATTTTAGATTTCTTTTTTGTGTTGAAAGCTTGATGACAATTTTTTTTCTATGGCAAAGCAAAGCTTACGAGATTTACTCTCTTATTTCTTAGTGTACTTAGATACTTTTCGATTCGAAGGAAATTTTTATTTGGAAACTCCCAAGCACTTCATTGCATTTGTGGATGGTACCAAATGCAAACTCATTGGCTATGATTATGGCTCCTAAGTAGTATAGGGACATCAAGTGAGCCATGCAATCAAAGCAAATAACATGAAGAATCGATCTCAAGAATCCATGCATGAAGCTCAAAGCACTTAGCCACTCAAGGACTTAGTTCTTGTAATGTATTATAAATGTAATTAACACTTTGCACTTTTGTATTTCTATCTCGTTGCATATGGATTATAGGAAGCTTGGTCGCATTTTATCATTCATCAAATTATGTATATTTTAATTGTAACCCTACGAGGCTTGGTAAAAAATGATCACTTCTCCCCAATTTTTTACTTATATTAAAAGATAATACAATGAAGAGTGTATCATATATGTACACCACCAACAATCCTCTTTTTATACTTTCTCTCAGACATTCTTCTATATATCTTGTAGTGTTGTTATTGTGCTCATATCAAAAGTGTGATTACAAAGAGATCCAACTATTTGAGGAGTAAAGAATAGTGTTCATGCACAAGATTAATGGTAGTCACCTTGGGTTTGAAATGCATGATGTTGGAACTTGCAGCATGTCTTCGACACTTTGAACCACTTTGTCGTTGGACTATAATGTGCATATCCTTTTAAATTAAAGAAAAATGTAATACCACTTTTGTTATGATGGTGGATATTGCTTTTTTAAGTGAACAAGGGTGGCCAAGCCACTAGCATGTTTCTTAGGTTGTAAAGTCTATCGTTAGATTGGAAAGTTTTGTTACTTTGGCTCCAAGTTTTAATTAAATAATATTAAGTTGTACCACCCTTATGTTACAAACCAGTCAAAGCGTACAAAATATGACAATATTTTAAGCTTAAATTTAAATACAAAGAATGCTATTGAATAATTGGTTGCCTAATCACCACTTGGTTCCCATTCCAACTCATTTACACATATAGTGTATGTACAAGAACATGCACCAAGTTGTCACAACAAACAATTCTCAAGGTTTTAGGAATTCATAATACATTTGACAAGGTTTGGTTTTTTTGCTTATTTGATCTTTTAGATTAATAACATTGAGGATAACATATCATTTTCATTTGTTGGGCCAATTTGATGTCTCTTGCATGCTTAGTGTATCATGGGCAAATTGCCTCCAATTGACAATTACTCAACCATGTTACCTACTTGAATTAACAAGTCAACCTATAATCTCTTTATCTTATAGAAATAATCACATTTGACGTTCAGATATGTAAAAGGTTCATAAATTTAGACTTGCTCACTATTATTATGATTTTCCTTTACATTCTTTGACTACTATGAGGTCCAAAAAGGAAAAATAAGTTGAAATAGATGTTGATTAGTCTTTATAAGGCTCTTTTAACTGTAAACTAGTCTTACATACATTATCAATTGGTTATATACATTTGTCTCAAGGATAATGCAAATTAATTAACTTCACTATTGATTTTTTTTCACCAAGTAAAATAAGATTAAGGGGTCATTGTGATTGAAGTTACTGCCCTAAAATTGAGAGTAATATCATAGGGCTATGAATTTATAGCATTGATTGTTAAATATTGATTCCTCTAATAAATTAACTTATATAAAAGATTATACAACCTATATACACTCGATACCATATAAAATCAACAAATAATATGAATAGGGAATTCACCAAATTAATGTATTATTAATATACATTTAGAAAATGTAATCAACCCAAAAGCAAATTGTCTAGATCCAAGTCTTCATCGACAAAAATGATACAAGTTGAAGATTTCATTTGCTTATAAAGGCATTGAAACTCAACAAGTTTGGATCATAACTGTCATTACAAATCAAACTTGTAAGCTTGTTTGTATTATATAGTTTAAAACCCTTTCCATTCTAACATGAACATTGTGGTTGGTAAAATCAAAGGATTCAACTTTTAGTTTTGTTATGATAAAAACTGTGGTTACGACTAGCCTTGCTAAACTTTGATGTTGGAAAGTAATTTATGACAGAGTCTTGGAAAACATTCACAATATTTCAATATATATGTAATAATGCTCTAGGGTCCAGTTTATAAACCTTGCCTAAAATAAGAATTAATGTCAGTCAAGAACATTTGGGAAAAATTTCATCCCAAAATCTGCAAAAATAAATTTAACAATCAAGGGATTCATATCCTTTACATTACCAATCTTAAGAATAAAACTAGTAATAAAAAAGGCCTATGACTATTTGATTAAATCTATTAGCCAAATCAATAATAAATCAAATTGCAACCAACATTCAAGGGATTCATCTTGATATGAATCAATCAAATGTAAGGTGCAAATGGACTTGGGTTTGCTTTATGTACAAATCATAAATTTGAGTTCATGTACAAATAGATGATGCATTAAAACATACCATAAAATCTAAATGCAAGGAGATGAGTAAAATCATAACTGAATTGGGGTTTCAAGCCCAATTTTGACATGAAATGTAGCCTTCTTAAGAAACCCATTATAAATCAAACCTTATATATGGGTTGTAAACAATTTTAATAATGAGAACACATGGGATTAATCTTGTTCATATAAAATTTAATTAATACAATTGGGTTTAAGCCATATTATAAACTTACAACTAAATATTGATGTTAAAACTCCGATTAAAATCAAGGGTGAATTTATTGCAATGTTTAAAAGATAAGTTATAACCATTTTACAAAAAGAGTAATTAACCAAAAAAGAAAGAGAGACAGAAACTTGAGCAAAATTAAGCATGATCAAGAGGTTCAGAGTGATGCTCAATCAAGTGTCAAATCATGCGGTCCTTCCTTTTGCAAATCAATAGTGGGACCAACTTCCTTTGCTAAGGAATTGTTCTAAGGGGTTGTTTTATTGCAAAGAGGACCATCCTAATGATCGACAAGTTCTTGCAAAGGGGTTGCCCTATGGGCTCTCTGCCTTTTTGCAAAATCGCACTAGTGCATGTGCACATTTTTCCCATGTTAATTCGTTGTTATTGCAACACTTTTTTGTTGCAATAGCGACGAATGTCACCCCCATGTTTTCGTGAAAACAGTTTCGTCGCTATAGCCACACGTCGAACCATTCGTCGCTATGGAAATATGAAAGAGATGATACATGGTGTCCGTGGACGATGGCTTACAAATCAATTTATGTCGCTATAATGACAACGATCCGTCGCTATAGCGATAGACCATCGTTCCTTGACCAACACTCTTCAAGTGCATATCGACGAACTTGCTATATAAGCGTCGTATTCCTCCTCGCTATATCGATGGTTAAGTGTCGCTATAGTGAGGACCAACATGTCAAGGTCCCACTTAGTGAGCGCTCTCGGCTCCTAAGGGTGACATGCGGCACCATCTAGAAACCTTCCAAGGGCTTGGCCAAATTGGTGTACTCTAACGGACTACACCTAAGCAACCTGCGGAAATAGTCTTTGCAACACTTTAACTCTTTAACAGTTTTACTTAGTCTCATTAAGGCTTGCCGACACCATTTGCACTTAGCCAAAAACAAGAAAACTCAACACCAAGTAAAAATACACAGAGATTAAAGATTTGGGGTTGCCCAACCTGGCAGAGCCCTCTTAACTTGTATTAAAAACGGAACAGAGTTTACATCAATGGATTTTCCCAAGGCAGTGCTCCTGGTGCATGCCCAACCAACAACTACACCCAGAAAATACAAGAGTTTACAAAAATTAAAAAGGCTGTCTTTTGCCAAAAACGCCCAGCCTTCTTTGCTGCTCCTCCACGAGTGTGCAGACCTCTGTGACTTTCTGTTCTACTGCTCCCTTTGATCACTTCCTTGACCAATTGCTTGATCTCTTCTTGATGGATAATGAAATGACTTGTCACTTCGTTTACTTATATGCTTCTTGTCATTTGTATAGGTGCCTTCTCCAAGTGAACTTTCCCTCTTGCTTGCCGCTCTAGCCACCTCTTGTCGGCTTACCAATTCATCTCCAAAATGCACTTGCCTTCTTGGACTTTGATGCGCCCCCATGCAAACACACCAAGGGTTGCGCGACTGCCTTTATTGTCGGAGCGCCTATTTTCCGCGTGCGCGCACTTGGGCACCTTCCCTTGCCGACACCACCTTTGCTGATGCCGCACTCTACCGTCGCACACCCTTAGGAACGTCTTCATCATGTAGACTTCCCTTCGTCCCGCACACTGTCTGTCTTACCGAAGCGCTCTTCCAAGGTGCGAGACTAAGTGTGCCCAATGCACATGTTTCCCGCACACTCCTTGGGAGCGCTTGCTTTTGCAATTGGCTTCCTTGCTGACGCACGCCACACTCCGGTTCTGCCAGTGGTGACTGTGGGCGCTTACCTTTACCTTGTGGGAGCGCACCCTCTTGGCTCGCATGCTGCCAAACGGTTAAGTCTTCACCACCTTGCCCATGAGGGCGCCCAAACCATGCCTTTGGGAAAGTGTGCCAACACTTAAGGTGTCATGAAAAACATGGCTGTGATAGCCTCCCCCACTTAAACTTGTTGTCGTCCTGGCAACGCCAACTGCTACAACACTCTGCATGAACTCAAGTCATACCTGCCGCAACATCTGAACTGTTCATAGTCCATCCGCAGTAATGCTTCTTCCACAGTGAGCCCAAGAGCTGCTAAATCACGTGAAAAGACATGGGTTGTGCCATAGGCCACCGTTGCCTGTATCTTCTTCACAAAATTGCTCAAATGCATCCCTGGTTGCATTGTTTCTGGGACTTTGTTGTTTTAATTGAGCCCGATACTGTCCAAACCCGACACCATCAACTGTCCAAGTACTCATATCAATCGCAAATTATGTGTTGTCATGAGAGCCAACAGAAGACACCATCTCTGTCTTTGTTTGCTGCAACCGTTTCTTGGCTTTCCTCTTGGATCCTTTACTTAACCCTTCAAATGGCTTGCCTACCTTGTCGTTGCACGTTTCAATGTGCCTTGACTCCTCCAAACATGCCAACGTTTTCTATTCTTGAAGAATGCTCAATGCAACCACAAACTCCTTAGCCATGGTTTCCTTCACCACTTCTTCACTTACCGTTTTCAACAGTCGCTTGCTCTCCAAGTGAACAAGTACTGCACCAACTTTGTTTGGTTGGCAGCCAACCTGCTACAACTAATCTCATGTCAACTGCGTTTCTGGAATGCCTATGGCATGGATACAAAACGCCACTATGTCCTCTGTATCACGTGGTGCATCAACTTCGCTGGTGCTTCCTCCATCCAAGAATTCTTCCAAAACCCGTGTTTCCTCTGAAACCTATGAAACTTGCATTTCTTCCAAAACCTACATTTTGTCCAACACATCCTCGTGTGACTCCATCTCAAGGTTCTTCGTGACTGAAGTGTCACCGGCTTGGCTGCTAAGCGACATCTCCAACATGCCTTCACCAACAACCTTCGCACATGGTGTTGGGGAAACTAACGGTTTCCTCTCATGTTGCTGCGAAGTGCTCTCTGAAATGCAAAAGGAATCAACCTCCTCGCCGACTGAAACCATGCGTTTTTCCAACGTTGCCAACCTTCCCGCTGCGGATAAATCAACCTTCACTGTTACACTTGGCTTTCTCTTTTCTACCGAAACTGTCTTCTTCCCAATCATTAGAGGAAATTTCAACTCAAAATGGGCCTCCTAAGGAAAATTAATAAAATAATAGTTAAAATAATAAAATAATATTTATTAATTTTGGAGGAAGAAAAGAAAAAATTACTTTTTTGTTCGTATTTTCAACATATGTCCCTGTGTTTTTACTCAAATTTCAATCAGGAGAGCTCGTTGGATGTGGAATTTAATTCTGCATCCAATGAGATCTCTCGATCGAAATTTGAGTAAAATCACAGGGAGATATGGCGAAAATACGAACAGAAAAAAGTAGTTTTTTTATGATACCTATCCCCAAATTTATATTAAAAAATTGTTTAAGAGGTGCTCCCTTTTTGAATTTTAAAGCATTTGGATTGGCTAATACATGATGACATGGAATTTGTATTATTTTTGGAGGGCCCATTTTAAATTGAAATTTCCTCTAATGACTATGTTGCGGCAAGTGTTTACACATACCTGGGTCTTCAAACATCCGTATAGAAGTCACCCGCGGTCTATAGCCTAACTTGCTCTTTTGCATCATATGTAAGCTCCATGTCCCGGACTCTCCTAAGAACACCAACCATCCTGCATGTGGAATTGGCACCGCCTTGGCCAACCGAAGAAAGTCTTTCCCCAAGATCATAGAGTGATCATCCAACGAAACAACTTTCAAGTCCATGTTGCTGTGCCACCTTCCAACTCGAATAGGGGTTGCGTTTATTTTTCTTATTACATCTCTTACCGTAGAGTTCGCTACCTTGAACTTGGCTTGGCTGAACTCCATGCCACTATGAAGAGCTCCCACAGTCCTATTGCTCACCAAACTATGATTAACACCCATATCAACCAACGCAGAAAATTTTAGGTCACTCACCGTCATTTCTACAAAGTACAAACCATGTTACCAACCTTGCAGCTCTGCGTTACGACCCTTTTCCGTTTTGCTAAGGCAAGATTCAATTTCCTTCATCGTTTCAAAAACCTCATCAGAAGGTGCCTCTTGCACTTGCATTTTCGCCAACCGTGCTGTAGAGTTCTCCTCCATATTCCAACTCGAATAGGGGTTGCGTTTATCTTTCCTATTACATCTCTTACCGCAGAGTTCGCTACCTTGAACTTGGCTCAGCTGAACTCCATGTCACTGTGAAGAGATCTCGCAGTCCTATTGCTCACTAAACTGTGATTAGCACCCGTATCAACCAACGCAGAAGCTTTTAGGCCACTCACCGTCATTTCTACAAAGTCCAAACCATGTTGCCAACCTTGCAGCTCTGCGTTACGACCCTTTTCCATTTTGCTAAGAAAACCTTCAATTTCCTTCACCGTTTCAAAAACCTCGTCAGAAGGTGCCTCTTGCACTTGCATTGCCTCCAACCGTGCTGTAGAGTTCTTCTCCACATTCGCAACAACCCTAAATGGATAGTTTCTTACATAGTGGTCCTCCGCACATATGAAGCATGCAACCTTCTTTTTCGACGATTCTGGTTTTTCCTGTCTCAGCCCTCCCTGAGTTCATCTTGACTTAGCTTCCACTTTAGTTCTGTTCTGGCTTCGATCTTCCTGCGACCGTCGGTCTTCTAGCTCCATTTGAAGCATTTCCTCAAGAACCTATCCCACATCTCGAAGACTGTTAGCCGTCTCTTTCAACTCATCTATTGATTTTCTCAATGCTTTTGATAAGCGTTCGCAACCTGCCATGATTGCAACCGCGTCGAGGGTCTGTTCTCCAACCGGAACACTCTCCTGCATTTCTCCAAGTGGTTCCAACACTTGTAGAAATTTCTGAACGAGTATGTCTTTTCTGACGAACTCTCCCATATTGTCGACTTCAACACATTTTTGTGCTGCGGTTCCGCAGATTTCCAGCCACTGCCGAAGTCTACCTTGGCGTCGAAATGTCGCCTAGCACTTTTCTAAGTGCTGCTACTCCGAGCGCACCCTCCTTGGCACACCTTCGTTTCGCTGCTGTTGCACTCCCACTGAGCGCACAACTTTCCTTAACTATTTGTTGAAATGTGCGTTTTCCAAACACACATTGGTTTCTCAACGCACGTTGCAATCAAAGCGCACTTCGTTTCACTACAGAGCGCACCCTTCCTGGCACACTTCTGTTTCCTGAGCGCATTTCAAAAATTAGCGCCCTTCATTTTCTATCCGAACACACCTCCACGTGCTACTGCGGCACTTGAGCGCATGCCTCTACCGGAGCGCACGTCTTAACTACTGAGGAGCGCACGTTGTTCTGAGCGCGGGACTTTAATTGTGGAGCATGCGTTTTCTAGAGCGCGCGCGTTTCTAGGGAGCGCTCTCCTGCAGAGTGTTCGTTTGCAGAGCAACCGACTGCGGCGCGCATCTGTCTGCGACGCCCGTCCATCTGCAGAGCGCCCATTTGCGCAAAGTGCTTCTACGGAGTGCGTGTTAGCTGCAGAATGCCCGTCCCATAGTGCGTTCTATCTGCAGGCTCTCACCTCCTGCGGAGTGCCGATCTACGGAGCGTCTGAGCTGCAGAGCATTCATTCTATGGAGCGCCCGAGCTGTGGCATGCTCGTTTGAGCCTCTAGATAACTCGTTCTGAGCTTGCAGAATGCTCGTACAACGAAGCGCCCAAAGCTGTAGAGCATTTTTACTCCTGAGCGTGACACCTCCTCGTGACACCTCTTCAACAATCTGCAACTGCTCTGATACCACTTGTCACGATCCCACTTAACGAGCGCTCTCGGCTCCTAAGGGTGACGTGCGACACCATCTAGAAACCTTCCAAGGGCTTGGCCAACTTGGTTTACTCTAACAGACTACGCCTAACCAACCTGCGGAAATAGTCTTTGCAACACTTTAACTCTCTAGCAGTTTTACTTAGTCTCATTAAGCCTTGCCGACACCATTTGCACTTAGCCGAAAACAAGAAAATGCAGCACCAAGTAAAAATACACAGAGATTAAAGATGTGGGGTTTCCCAACCTGGCAGATCCCTCTTAACTTGTATTAAAAATGGAACATAGTTTACATCAATGGAGTTTCCCAAGGCAGAGCTCCTGGTGCACGCCCAACGAGCTGCTATACCCAGAAAATACAAGAGTTTACTTTAAAGACTGTCTTTTGCCAAAAACGCCCAACCTTCTTTGCTGCTCCTCTGCAAGTGTGCAGACCTTTGTGAATTTCTGTTCTACTACTCCCTTTGATCATTTCCTTGACCAATTGCTTGATCTCTTCTTGAATGATAATGAAACCAAATGTCACTTCGTTTACTTATAGGCTTCTTGTTGTTTGGATAGGCGCCTTCTCCAAGTGAACTTTCCCTCTTACTTGCCACTCTAGCCACCTCTCGTTGGCTTGCCAAGTCATCTCCAAAACACACTTGCCTTCTTGGACTTTGATGCGCCCCAAGCAAATGCACCAAGGGTCACGCGCCCACACCAAGGGTGGATATCGCAGCTGCCTTTACTTTCGGAGCACCCACTTGCCGGAATGCCCATTTGCCGCGCACATGCACTTGGGCACCTTCCCTTTCTGATGCCACCTTTGTCGCTGTCACACTCTACCGTCGTGCATCCTCAGGAACATCTTCACCATGTTGATGCCCTTTCATCCCGCACGCTGTCTGTATTGCCGAAGAACTCTTCCAAGGCGCGCTTCTAAGTGTGTCCAACACACATGTTGCTCGCACAGTCCTTGGGAGTGCTTGCTTCAGCAACCATCTTCCATGCCGATGCGCACCACACTCCAGTTCTGCTGGTGGTGAGTGTGGGCGCTTACCTTCACCTTGTTGGAGCGCACCCTCTTGGCCCACATGTTGCCGAACGGTTAAGTCTTCGCCACCTTGCCCATGAGGGCGCCCAAACCATGCCTTTGGGAAAGTGTGCCAACACTTAAGGTGTCATGAAAAACATGGCCATGACACAACCATGCACAAAATGACGAGCTTTCCATATTAGTGATGATGTCTCGTCTCTATAGAGACATAATATCGTTGTTGGGATAAAGAATACCAAGTCATTTTCATTGCTATAGTGACATTTTCCGAGTATTTTAATAAAAAAAAGAAGACACCACCATAAGCAACATCAAATCTAAGAATACTTTCGATAGGTGATGACCTCCAAAAGGTTGTTACTGTTTGAAGCATTTCACCACTGAGTTGGATAGGTGAAATAGATTTTCAATGATTCCCTTTTACAACCTCATAATGCTATTTCATTATGAGTTGGAGGAGAATAACACAATGAGATGGAAATGGCATGAAGTTCTAAGGTAAAATCAAGTTGAAAGGTTGGATTGCATCCCCATGGTTTGTCCACAATGGGTGGCTAAGACCATGTCACACAAAACTAGGCATCCTCAAACATTTTCACGAAGCTAAATTATGATGTGTACTCCTCATAGGTAGCACACTCATACCACATGTTAATTCCAATTATATATGTCATTAATGAAACATTGATCTCAAAATTTTACCCCTTTGCATGTAATGCACCACAAATATTTGACATTTCCATGAATATCCATCTCACACATTTTCCCAAGATAGGAGTGCTTGCCAAAATGACTTTAAATTTGAATTCAAAGGTATTACTAAAACTTGTATATAATTCTTGTAGTGAGCACCATTTTACTTTGTACCATCTTGTAGGTCAAAGCTCAAAACCATGGGTTCTTTCCCTATTTGCAATAGGTGTAAGCATTGTAATAGCCTATTATTTGTATTGTCTATGCATAACACTATTATTTTTTAAAGGATAGATATCGGTGCATATTACCATTTCTAGCATATTAGCACTTTTTGTACTAGGTTTATGTCGTTCAAGAGGTAATAACCAATCACCATAATAAACAATGAAAACAAAACCATAAACATTGTCATTCAAAGAATTTGCACACTAATGATTTCATTGTTGGACATTTTAGTTGTCATCGATGTCAACCTTAGAATATCTTTGATGGTGACTTATTGAATAAAAAATTGGTTTGTTGAAGAGAGATGTTCATATGAAAACACCATAACTTCTTGAATCCACATGAAATAGTGAAGTGCCATAAAGTATCCCTAAGAAGAATGATAATGAGAAATTCTTTAAGAGAGTCATAATGATGAATAACCTTACAATGTTGAAAGTTGTGAAGCTTTGTAGCATTGTTAAATTGAAGAAACTCACTACCAAATGAATGGAGAAATGATTAAGAAAACCTACACAATGATAACACAAGGAGAGGATATAAGTAAACTTAAAAGTAGTGAAAAATGAATAAAAAGAGTTGAAACCCCAAAATAAAAAACTATGAACAATAAAAGCAAAGACAAAGTTATAACTTGAAAGAAGAAGAAATTATCAATTTATCTAATAATAATTTTCAATGTGTGTGTGTACAAAGTATGTTTAAGACTTGATCTTCATGGTTAAGGAACAATATTTGATTAAAGAAAAGGCATTCACTGATATCCATACCTTTCTCTTTCAAACTTGAGGAGTAAAGTATCCTAGATTCCATCTTGAATGATCAACTTTAGAATCAAATTTTCCTTCCACCTCCCAATAGAAACATAAAATAACTCAAAATAATTAGAAATTTTGATGTTAGTTTCAAGTTGAAATTCAATGTATTCATTAGTATAAGATGAACATTCAACAAAATGGATTCCTACCTCAATCTTTATGACATGGTCACTAACTTTTCCATAAGGGTAGAAAATATCTCAAATCGAATATTCAAGATAATCATCATATACCAAGGAAAAGCTTGGATCAAATGGTTATATTTTTGGGTGATGATGGAATCATTAAAAACTAAAGCTCCTAGCCTTGGAAGAACATTTAAAATTGCATTGTATTTTCACACATTCATGGATGAGTGAATATATATACTTTCATTGTCATATCCAAGGACTATCTCTTCTAAAGTTGACAATATACTGTTGTCCTCATGAAAAATATACTTAGTATCTTCCTCTATAGGAAAATAGGTAGTATGAAAGACCATTTAATAATGATACCTTTGATAGTCAACCTATAAAAGGATTAAAGAAAATATAGATTTGATTGCATTCACCATTGGGAATTTTAATATCATGCAAAAATATCATTTGGGAGAGGAGAGGGTCTTCCAAATAGTAGGTATTTGAGGGAATTTTAAAATGCCAACAGAATGGATGGATGATGATGCACAAATATTCAATGTGATCTATATCCAACCACCCACCATATTAAATTTACTTCACTTCATGATTAATATACACATACACGTACCATAACAATTCAACCATACATCCTTTGGTATAGTTGTTGTTCAATACTACTGAACTCTGGGCAAATTTCCAAAGTTTGCCATGTTCAAGCTATATCAATTCTAGACTTGAACATGGGTTTATTCCAACTCAATAGTTCATCTTAGGGAAATAATATGTATTTAAGGGAAATTTGAAGGCCTGATTGTGGTAATAAATGGAATTGGTGTCCAATACCTTGATTGGGACATTGCTGATCAAATCCATGGAAATGGAATCCCAAATGTGAGAAGGAATATGGAGAGGTTGATAAATGTCAACTTTATGATTGACATATTTATCATGATGGATGAAGTCTTATACAAATTTTTGCAAGGATGGCCATCAACATTGGAGTTGTAAGTGATGGAGGGATTTATGAGTGTGAAAATGTCCACCATTGGATGAGGAATGGGATTCCTTGACTAAGATCAAGCAATTTGGGGGATGTGGAACACATATTTGATTTAATTTGTAGAGGTAGTATTCATGGAGTTGGTAGTATAGGAGGGGGGTTTGGTTATTGTTGGTAAGGCTTTACAAGACATGAAGTACTGTGCTGAAGGAAGGATAAGAATTGTACAATTGCTTCCAATTTTCGAAAGAAGACACCACCATAAGAAACATATAATCTAAGAATACTTTCAATAGGTGATGAACTGCAAAATGTATACTAAGACTTCTAAAAAATGTGATACCACGGGATTGAAACAAAGTTTTATGGACAACATTATTCCACCCCTTCAGATTTACACCAAATTCTAAATTAACACCCACATAATGATAGGAATTGGGATAACATACTATAATTGGAAGAACATACTATAGTGTAACTCTTGAGTAATTCACCTTACCCATTGATGTATTCTTGAGTGATGTGCCCTCATGCATAAGAACCTTTCTCATGGGAGAATATTGATGAAGAGCAATGCTATGTTGATTTGGAAATGCATGTTGACCATGTTAGAGATTTGATATATTTGGCATAAATTTAATTAATTACAGAAAAAAACAAAAATAGGATCAATAAAAGGTAACCATGCACGAAAATAAAGAGACACAGAGCAAACCTGGGTCTTTCCCATGCATCCCAAAATCTCTTCAAATTGGAGCAAAAGTCTTGTCAATATCAACTTCCTCTTTTTGAGAGAATCCTTTGCCAACAAATATGGCCTTCGACTTTACAGAATATAAGGATCTAGAATCAACCCTTGTATGTATCACTACAGTACTATAAAATTATGTAATTTTTGTGGAAAAGAAAAACCATACCTCAATATCCTTCATGTCCAGCATGTCTCAAAAACAGAGCTACAATAACCAGTAAAGTACTGAAAACAATAACAGTAATAACAATATATATATATATATATATAAATAGAAATATATATCATATCTAAACCAATTATAAACTCAACATCAGATATTAGGGCAGAACTCCCTTATCCTCAGAAAAAATGCTTCTATTGAATGGACTTCAACCTCTTAGCATTAGGTTACTTGCATGAGACTCAATAGATCAACATACCTGTGAAAGGAGAGAATCCAGAATTGGAAAAGACCCTAAAAAAGATCAACCAACCCTCACAAATAAAAAACAATAGCAGCACAACAATACAACCAACTCACAATAAAAAAGGACAACAAAATACTCCAAAAATGTCATATAAGGTAGCGCTATGGTGGATGGAACCTAAGGCGGGCTATTAAGGTCAATGTAAGGGTGGAAAATGATCCTAAGGCATCACTCTAGTCATCAACAAGATGGACATCAACATTTAAGGGTTGTATAGCTCAATGTTACCATGCAAGGGTCAATCACGAGTCACCACGGGGCTAAACATCACATACAAGTAAACATGCAAGTCAACGTAACATTACAAGGAAACATGACCTCATACTAGGCTCATGCACATCAAGTCAGGGTGAGGGTAGATTACTCGACCTTCTCAACTGTATGTGGTCATAAGTCTCATGCAAATATTGGAAGCTCATAATCATCATCACTGCATAAGAAAGCTTATATGGTCATCTCATCTTCCTCAGGTTAACACAACAAGGGGTGTCCAACCCCTTGAGTATAACCATAGTGCTCGGAAGATGTCACACATATTCGAAAATAAGCTATGTAACAAAGTGAACAAACATTTTGCATATAAATTTAAAAAAGAAAAAATATAGGTATATTAATTGTTTTAATCAACACAATACTATCAAACAGAGAGACACAATAATCATTAAAGTACAGAAAATAAAAAAATAATAACATTAGTAAGATAATTTAAACATAATTTTCATCTCTTTCAACTTCAGCACTCTTCCATGATCCTTGTGCTAAAGTTGGTCCCTGAGATGCACAGTAACAATAGTACAAAAGCAAATTCAAGACCAGTAAAATAATCAGAACTTAGTATCAAAAGATACTGGTTTAGACCTTCCTGATACTCGAACACATTTAGGATCAGACCTTGTATTTCAAGAAACAAGTCACCAAGGAACTAGATCATACCTTGAGAGAGATAGGGTTTAAGGTAAGCACATATCTCAGAAGTCTATAAAAAAATAGTCCAGGAAGAGGGTTGCAGACAAGAAGTGAAGGAGAACTTAATTCAAGGTGTTGCATTTTATCGCTGGTTGAATTGCTATATAATGTTTAGTTTTAGTTTTAGAGTTTAATTGCGTAAGTTGTTCATAATTGTTGTTTCCAATAGAGTTATCTCCAACAATTAAAACTGGTACAACTCATTAACATGGAAAAAATATACACTCATCCCTCTGCATGGGAAAAAGATTCATGTGGAACAATTCTCAATTTATACTTTTCCTTTGTGAATGAAGAAAATTTCTCTAAGGCATACCATTAGAAAATGAAGATATGGAATGATATATAGAGGTAGTCTTCATGGAGTTGGTAGTCTAGGAGGGGGGTTTGGTTATAGTTGGTAAGGTTCTGCAAGGCATGAAGTACTGAGGTGAATGAAGGATAAGAATCGTACAATTGCTTCCAATTTTTGAACGAAGACACCACCATGAGAAACATCTAAACTAAGACGCCTTTCAATAGGTGATTGCCTCCAAAAGGCATACTGAGACTTCTAAAAAATGGGATGCCACGGGATGGAAACAAAGTTTTATGGACAACATTATTACACCCCCTCAAATTTACAATAGATTCTAATTAACACCCCATATAATGATAGGAATTGAAAGAACATACTATAATTGGAAGAACATACTATACGGTAACTCTATAGTATAACTCTCGAGTAATGCACCTTACATATTCATGTATTCTTGAGTGATGTGCCCTCATGCATAAGAACCTCTCTCATACAAGTACGTCATACCTCCTCAAACTCCAAGCACTCAAGCAGTAGAAGGATAATGGAAAATAGAATCAAAGCAATAAGGGATGGGTTCTGCATCAAACCAGGATATTATCTCATCATCTTGAACTTCCCCTTTTCTAGGGTCTTTGATAACATGAATTCATGCTTTTTTAGTAAGAACATATCTCAGAAGGATATACAAAATGGTCCAGGAAGAGGGTTTCATACAACAAGTGAAGGATAACTTAATTCAAGGTGTTGCATTTTATTGCTGGTTTGAATTGCTATATGTTTAGTTTCAATTTTAGATTTTAATTGTGCAAGTTGTTCGTAATTGATGTTGCCAACAAAGTTTTCTCCAGCAATTAAAATTGGTACAACTCTTTTACATGGAAAAAAGATACACTCATCCCTCTGCATGGAAAAAAGGTTCATGTGGAACAATTCTCAATTTATATTTTTACTTTGTGATTGATGAAAATTTCTCTAAGGAATACCCATTAACAAACAGATAGATGGGATGATATCATCTTTTTGTAAAAGGACTCAGATTCCCTCATAATAATTCCCACTTCCAAGGACAAATCTAGTTATGTGAAAGCTTATTATTGCAATTTATGGAGGGAAAATAGGAACAACTCTCAAACACACAAAGAATTATCTCTTATTCTAGAAATCGATTTAATGGATTAACTGAAAGCAATTGGAATTTTATTAGGCACTGATAATTATCATTGAATTCACCTTTAGGTTTGTTTCATTCTTCTAGTTTTTTCATGATTACAAATTGTGTTTCTCTTTTATTAATGGTTTCTTTTGTTGGTTATTGAATTCATCAATGATTGCAAAGATGGAAAATATATTATTACAATTCAACCACAAAAGAGAAGACTTGGAATGATCCAATAGAAACAACTTGAACATATTTGCACTATTGTTTTATTTCCTCGAGAAAGGGAAATTGTAGGTAAGTAATTAGCAGGTATATGTTTTTAGGCTTGCATCATCCACCCCTAGGTGTTGATTGGGAAAATAAGTGCGCAACAAAGGTTGGGAATGGACCAACACAAGTTTAAATACTTGGGATTCATGAACAACAACTTCAAATATTGATCATTCCACTAATTCCATATATTCCAAATTTGAACGCATTACCAAATTCCATGTACAATAACAATATTATAGCTGATGAAACTAAACAATAACAATGTACAGTAAAATAAAAATGTTACATAGTCCACTTTACATTCATGGCCCATGAAGCAGTTCATGGTTCCATCCCAGGATCAGAAAAGGTGGAAACATAGTCCACGACTCGCAAAGTAGTTCATGGTTCCATCCCACGGTTGAGTCACAACCTAGATACGATTTAACCCATAGTTCAGGATAGCCCAACAATCCAATTTTATTCCACATTCCAAGTTTAATCAACAGTCTATCCCAAAACTAAGCCTCACGACTTAGATTTAGGGCACGCATATCAACATTAGGGTTCACTTCACGGTTTAAGAAAAAATCCAACCTTCATAAATATATGAAGAATTATAATGTAATGAAACCCCAGCACCCAAGAATCCATAGAATAGCCGCCAAACATAAAGAGATCAAAGATGGAAATATCTTAAAGGATAATTGAATAATGAGGAATACAAGGACAAAGGTAATCAACAAGGTTTTCTCTCTCAAGGTATATAGTCCACATGTTCCATACAATAATTGTTTTCATCATCACCGTATAGGAAGGTCATGACTGGATGAAGTGATCCTTCAGTCCTCCTACTACTCCTGAAGGTTTAAGTGTTGGAAATACCATCAAGGGATGTCCAGTCCCTTGAGAAACAACCTAACTTAACCATATAGGAGAGGAGGTCATCACATTTCATCATCTTGGTATGCTGACCAAGATACATAATAACAATTTAATATAATAACAATAGTAAGTAACAACTTTTATTACAAATATATTTTCAACTAAGAAAAAGCATTTAATTTCAAATTAAAAACAAGCATTGATTTTTTTGTACAATACTTACTGAATCAAGAAGAATGCAGTCGAAACATGTGTGAGATTTTGGGTAACTACTATTTTGGGGCATGAATGAAATGAGAATATTATGAGATGTTCAGTTTAGTTCAGCATTATCACACAACTTCATTGCATGCAACAATGGTAATGACCAGGGGCGATAGGAGGGGGAGGGATTATCTTAGGTCCTGATGGAAAAATGGAACTTTAGAACTCTTGGGGACTTGGTAATTCTACAAACAACCAAGCCGAATATCTTGCGCTCCTATATTGGATACAACAACTCTGGAGAAAAGGAATATCGTAGGTGAGGGTGATAGGAGATTCACAAAGCCTAATTGGTTTTATGGCCAGAAGAACCAAGTCGACTGACATTCAACTAAGACAAACCGTAATCAGAATCCAGAACATAGCTACATAATTTCACAAGCTAAGCTTCTTTCATGTGTTGCGTAAAAACAACGTTGAAGTAGACCAAGCCACTAATAGATCGATTGGATTGGAACCTAGCTCCCTTCTCCTGAACGATCATTAACTTGGAGGGGAACCACTCCCCTAGTGGTACATCCCACTCTGCTGTGTGGTGGCATGCTTGGCATGTGGAGTTTAAACTCAAGGATGTGGTTGGACGAAAAACCTTAAGATATGCACGATTAAAGGATAAGATTCCCACGAGCGAAGGGGAAAAATGGAGAACTAAATCGCCAAGGGAGATGGAGTCCGTGTGCGGAGGTGACACTCCTATCTAGAAATTTGTTGAGAAAATAGTATCTGCACAAGAGGTATATATAATAAAAAAGCATGAATTCATGTTTTCCCCATGTAAGTGATGCGAAAGAGGTATTCATACCAAGCCAATTCAGGCGGGATGACGTCAATCGTGAACTAGGAGCGATCCATGAAGGAACCGGGAGATTTAAAGCAAGCCACCGAGATTGCACTCATCATAGAAATGGGTGACTGGATCAAGGAGACATATCACCCTCATAATACATATACTCATCCGATAATTGGTAAGGAATGAAAAATTTGTTCAACATTGTGAGCACCACCAAGCGGCTTGGCTCTCTGCTAATTATATTGGAAATATGGACAAGAGTGAAGATAGTGAATTGTGTTTGTCGCAACATGGCTTGGATGCCATGGGGCGCTGTTTGCGTAGAGCCAAAGATGAAATGGAAACCCAAAAGCGCCAGCTTATTTGGTTCAAAGGAGAGATGAGGGAGCGTCTAGAGCAGGTAACCGAGGACCTACACGAAGTCAGATTGATCCAAAGGGAGCAAGCATCCATCGAGGAAATATGTTACCAGGAGAAAGCCCAAGCCATTCAGGCACTATCAGACAGACTGACCCATGTCAAGATACAAGTTGGAACAATGGCCTTCGAATATCAAGTATAGAAATAAGTTGAAGCAAACCGAAACTTTGCCGATGGCACTAGCTCTAGGTCCTCCTTAGGAAAATAATCAAGTTTTAGATTTTTTTTGTTTACTGTTGCGGCAATATGTCTGCGTATTTCAGAATATATACAGTAGGAATTTAACTATTATTCTTGTTTACTACTGTGAACATTATGGAGAAGACAAGATAGTAGAACTAGATATAGAAATTCATTTTCAGAACTGAAAATCATGATGTACTCTCCCAATGCATCAACATCTCGAATTTTTGTTAATATACAATACTATCTGTCTTTGTTAAAAAAAACAATGGTAATGAATAGTCAAATTAGAGAGTGTAATATGTGCGTAGGTGAAATATATATAAGTGCAATTAACAATATATTTGAAATTCTATTCATGTCACTAGTTGGATGCTAGCTCATCATTCCTATTTCCCACTCCTCATATTCAATGCTAATTTGTTCGTATACATTTGGAGTCATATTCAATGTTGTATTGTTCATATACATTTGGAATGAGTAAATCATTTCGATGCAATGGCCACATCCATTAAAAAGACAAAACTAAATATGATAGGCCTAGATTGGTGGATGGCATGGTGGACAATCCAATGGCTTGACCAAATGAGCTCAAATGGATTGACCAGAATTCCTGGTTTTGGTGCCCATTAAACTAGAACAATTTTCTCTCATAAATTTTCTATTCTCTAGGTTATGTTCTAGTTGTTATAGAATAACAGTGAAAATTCTTAACTCAAACCCAACTATCCATCCATAAAATCATATCAGAAACATAAAGAGAACAAATTATTTTAATTTGTGACATATATGTACCCCGATGTATGATGTAGGGCTTTGATTAACGAATTGAGAAAAATGGATAACGTGAGAAAGGGAAAAGCCATGAGGGGAGGGGTTTTAGGAAAAATGGATAGTGTGAGCAAGGGAAAATCCATGAGGGGAGGGGTTTTCGGAAAAATGGATAGTGTGAGCAAGGGAAAATCCGTGAGGGGAGGGGTTCAACTGACACTCATGGTGAAGAAAAACATTAACAAACATAGACAAAGAGATTAAAAATAGATATTTAAGGCTCAAGACATCGATTTTTGAGTAATTGGCTCCTCTATTTCTTTGTTGGGATATGCTATGTGTTTCTAGATTAGAATGAGAACCATACGGGTTTCTATGCTCGGCCTTTCTCTCCCATACATGACTGTAATAACCCCAATATGCAAAGATTGACTGGCTGGGTCTCTCTTTCTCACGGGATAGGAGAGTTAATATAAAAAAATATTTTGGTTCACAGGTTGTACACGACCGCAATAACCCAATATTGCAGAGATCGACTGGATGCATCTCTTTGCTTACGAGATGGGAGAGTTCACACCAAAAAATGACTTCGGTGAGTTCATACCAAAAAATGACTTTGGCTCACGGGATGGGTTGCCTAATGTCAGGAATACATCCTTTGGTTTGGATGTGGGTTATGATTAGTTATAGGGGTTAATATTTATGGTAATTCATAGGATATATTCCTTATGGGTTACAAAGGTTAGGGAATATAGTCGATAGGATGAGAGTTTATAAGGGTCAAATGATATAGAGGTTAAGGTTTAGTTAGACGAGGGGGTAATGATTAAGGTGTATAGAACCAAGGGATTATAGGTGTTAGTGGATGTAAGGATTTTGGCTTATAAGGATTAGTGATTATATAAGTTAGGGAGTAATTGCTAGAGGTTATAGGGGATAGTAATTTCAATATTAATATTGATATGTGTGAGAATGTTTGAAGGTTATAAGGAATAGGTGTTATATTTATGAGTATTTATAGAAGGGTTATAAGGATATGGATTAAAGTGGCTAAAATTTAGTGGCCAAGGGTTATAAAGGTGATGTTTGTATCTTATAAACAATATGGGTTGTTTTTAGGTCATGGCAATTGAAGTTTTGGAGGAAGTTTGTAAAAACGAACCTCCAAAAATTCCATGACCTTGAACATGGTCAAGGGAGGAAATTTGAAAACCTTAAGGTATTTTATTTATAGTGATGATGGTGATGGTCATGATGATGATGATAACAATGAAGATGATGATGGTGATGATGATATTGATGATGATAACCATGAAGATGATGATGAGGATGATGATGCTAATGACGACGACGATGATGATACTAATGATAACAATAAGATGAAGATGATGATGATGATGATGAAGACGACGATGACGATGATGACGACGACAATGACTATTCAACATATCTCTATCTTTTATAATATTTAAATTTATTTTTAAATTATTTTTATTCTATTTTTGATAACTATTCAACATATCTCTATATTTAAAGAGCATTGATAATATAAAATAAAATAAAATAAAATAAAATAATTCTTTATATATTATAAAAAATAGATGAGAAATTGTTACATATAGTCCTATTAAAGTTTAGTTTTATTTGAAAGTTGATGCACCATTTACTTATCATTGTGTATAATTAAATTTGTTTTATGTTATATTAATCATTTAGTAGAACCAATTAGTAATGGGATGGATCACTACAAATCAATGTATTTTTTTCTCTTTCATTCCACATATGTTGAGGATGATACTTATAATGATGGTGATTATGATGATGATGATGATCATGATTATGATAGCGCTGATGATAACATTGATGATGATGATGATGATTCAAACATATACAATACATAATTATTACAACCATTTTAGATATATAAATAATATATATGAGTAAATGAAAAAAAACATATGACAATGTGCGACACATACGACAAATGAGATGTTGCATAAACCACTACCTGGAATAATCATCTTATGGCCCATCATGCACATAGACGCTCCTAGATTCTAACATTGCTACAATGTCATTGATATGATTCTTCATTTAAATCAATTGTGTCTTCCAAGTAACCATAGTACCTATTTTCAGATACTTCTGGATGCTTGTCACTTCTAGAGGAAACATTTATGACTTGAAAAAATGCAGTTATCGCACAATCAAATGTTTTCTTCTTGTCATCCAACTTTTTGATGCAACATTTACGACCATTGCACCACATATCCTTGTGGTGTATCAATTGCATCATGCACGACTCAGTAAAGAAATATATAAGAAGAAATAAATGAAAGAAATACATTGATATAATGGGAAAAAATGAAAAAAATGAGCAGGGTAAATATACTTGCCTTTTATGTTTTAAACCACATGGTAATCAATTTCCATTTGCGTAAGTTCACTGGGATATTCTTCTTGATAATGATGCATTGTTTTAATCAATTTACTAACCCCTTCCCATTATAAGGTACCAAAGAATTTTGTACATCGTTCTATTCATTCCTCCATCCAATCAAGATTTTTTGCAATGTATAAATGTAGTGCATCCCACACGCGACCAACTA